>JAJQOW010001659.1:0-38479 GCA_037975125.1 Latrodectus hesperus
TTCAGCAATATAGTTGAGTGAACATGGGACTTTTGAAGCAAAAGATTGCTGTCCGACAATAAGACTATAAAGAGCAGCATGATTTTTTTAATACTTCCGCATGATTTTGTTAACACTTCGTTATTGCCTAACTGTCTAATACTGTTTTAGGGAATTTTAACTTCCACTTTATAATTGTGAACCGAGAAGACATTTCATAAATATTGGGTTATATTCGCATGTCAAAAGGAAGAACACCAGAAAAATACCAAAACCAAAAGCACGTGTGTGAATTCAGAAACGTAATCTCCATTTCCAGTTACTTAATTGTAATTGCAGCCAAACCTGGGATTTCTCGTTCTGAGGAGAAGTATCCTAACACTAGTTTAAATTTCTTGTAATGTATCATAACTACACATCGTACGTCTTGTCATATCATAACAATATATCGTAAGTTATATTTTTTAAATGGGATTTCCTTTCTTCTATTCTTCGCTGAGGCTATTTTTCGATTATGGTCAGTCATTCAATTAAATCATTTTGAGTAACATAAATTTCACATTTTAAAAATAGTGTAATTTGTAGCCTTTTAGTCGTCTTGCATATATTATATCTACTTTTGTTTAGAGCTTAGCTAGCATAGCAACACTTTCTCATTCGTCATTACTATTTTCTTTACTAGTTGAACTTATAACTTAAGAATTTTTGTATTTAATTGCATTTTGTGCCAAATGCATCTCAACCAAACGTGTTATATTTATTTGGGTCGCTTATTCAACATTACAAAAATAAATATTTATTACAAAGTAAGGATTTGGGGTATAGAACTTCATTATTTGTCACCAAGTACAAACCGGAAGATATTCAAAGTTATAATTTTATTTGGAAGTCATTGAAACCACGATAATGTTGTCTTTGAAAAAATTAAATGATACTCGGATAGGAAAGTTATAGGACTAACGCTATTTTGTGGTTAAAAAAACATCAGCTCTTCATTTCTAACGCCATATTAAAATAATTGGAGGAATTCAAAACTAAATTATTAAACACAATAAGTTGTAAAATAGGAAGGATGATTATACTTATCTCTTACTTATTGTGAATGCTGATAATGTAATTGTGATTATTGTAAAGTGTCATATTTTTTCAGTAAGAATACAAATAACTGTAGTTGTCTTTTCAGTTGTTGTGAGCATATAAATTCACAGCTACGTTATACAAAATGAACTCTTAAAATGTGCAGTATGAAGTCTCCAATGTAGGCGGTCTAGTAATTCGTTATTTTTAATTAAATATTATAGGCACAGATGAAATTGCAAGTAAAGACATTTAGCATACACCTTGATGGTGTTTATCGTCTGTGTAGGTTTCTCGAGACTTTACAAACTCAATAATAGATGCAAATTTCAAGTAAGATGTCTTCTATCTTACAGTTCACATTTTGATATAGAAAAACAAACTTACTCTCAAACTTGAAAGAATAACATTGTGAAGCCGATAGCCAGAGAGAAGATATACAAAGGGAAAATATTATTTTCTGGTGGAGTTCAGGGGAATTTTTTTAAACAAATTGTGAACACTATTCAAATGTCTAAAAGAAAATAATTATAGGTTACTTTGACAATTTCCAAAAGCCTATTCTAATTATTTATTGTACTGAAGTCAACATGAAATATATACTCTCATTGAATTGTGTTAGGAATTGAATTAATATAACACTCCCAACTTATAAACTGAAAGAAGTATCCAATATATCCTAATTTTTCGTTTGTGAATTTTATTCTTATCATATATATACATTTTATTTTAATTCTTCCTATATATTTAATTCCTATATATATATATATATATATATATATATATATATATATATATATATATATATATATATATATATATACATACATATATATATATCTTTTTTATTGATAGGAGTAATTTTTCATTTGTGAATTTTTCAGATATACAGCAGTAAGAAACGGTATATGTGCATGATTTTTGTGTTTTACTTTGTAAAATTATTTTTCTAAATATCATTGAAATCAAATACCATATTTTTAAGTTTAATATCCGTTTTGGTCATTTTTGAAGTAATTCTTTGTATTTTTTCCTTTATTACTGTTATAAGCATAATTTCAAATTAGATAAAGCATATCTATATTCAGGTGATTTTATTGTTCGCAAATTATTTTAATACTAATAAATAATTAGATATAAAATAAATATTATCATTTTATCATCCGTATCTAGTAATTTAAACTTAAATTGTATATGATTTTGATTGCGACAATGGATTAAAAAAATGTTAGGATGAGCAGATTATTTTCTTTTTATGTTTTTAAAAGAAATCATCAAAGATCATTTCATTTTTTATTTATTATAAAAATAAAAATGCATTATATCTTAAAAGTTAATTTTATATCAATAGGGCATGTACAAATCCTTCAGTTTCTGCTATATTTCTCTAAAGTTGAAAGCAGCTTGTCGTGTATAAGCGAGTAAGCATTAATACCGAATATATAATCCCCATGATTGGACAAAGGATTGGGCACAACATAATCCTCCACAACTGATTTTAGTTTTCCTCGCAGTTTGTCGACATCTCTTGGATCACCAACTATATCATTCATGCCAGAGAAAAGTGCCACAGGTGCTGTGATTTTAGAGAGGTCATACTCCGGAGGTGAACTCTATTTTAATGAAAAGAAAATGCATAGGTAAAACTTTATAATATTGTTAATAAGATAAAAATATTGATGTACACAGATCCAATATCATTTTCTCACTTTTATATGAATTAAAATATAACATTCGACACAAATACATACTATGCAAGTATATATAATGATAAATGCATAGTAATTTTTTATCCATAGGATGAACTTTTAATCCCTATAGGGCGCGTCCCCTGGTGGGAGTTTGGGGAATATTTTCGCTGGTTCTCCAGTGGGTGGTAAAAAAGGAAATAAAATGCCTTTTGAGGACCAACAGGTAGAAATCCAACTTTTCCGAGGCAATGACACTTTTTTTCCATGAGATGTTATGAATTTTATTCAGATCATACTACCGTGTGCGGAGTGGCTGACGCGTCGATCTCTGCTGTCAGGGATTGGATAGGAAATATGTGCCTAGGACTTTCAACATTCTGCAGCTTAACATCCAGTCAAGATTATTACTAGGAACATTTCCAGATTCAGAACCCAAAACATCTGTGGAATGATAATAAATATAGACGGCACCAGCACTTACAAATCATGTAGGAACTTCCCGGAGAAGGAATTCACCCTGGAACACATTTTTGATTGTCCGGCCTCTATAAGAAGTTTACAGACCATTGGCGATTTTTCCTTTCAGGGAAATATCTATTATGACAAAATTGTGCACATTGCCATGGCCGTGATTTTGGAACATGGAGTAATTTAACTTGATTTCAAATGGACACGACACCAACAACCAACCATAGTAAATTATGCACACTGTAAATATATCAATCCTTTGTAATAAACATGCAATTAATGTATTATTTGAATAAATTAGAAAAATCCATTAAAACTAAAAAACATAAATGATAGAAAGGAGATTATTTTGTTGGATTGATTATATTTTATTTAATTATATTATTATTTTATTGGATTAATTAATATATAATTCTTTCTAAATTATATACGTTGATATGTATATGTGTGTTTATGTGCTTATAAAAATTACATGTATATGAAAAACAGATATACACTTTCGTAAATTTTCAATAGTTATTAAAAAAATTTATAGAAACAACTTAAAAAATTTAAAAAATAAATAATATATTAATTATAAACATTATTTTAATCATAAGTTTAATAAATGATTTGATAGTGTTTAATTATTCTTAAATGGATTTTCTTAAAATAATTATGAAAGAGTGAGTGGCTTTTCACATTGTTGGAATTCATTTATAAAAGCTGCGCAAAAGTTAATATTGACCTGTAAATATTATTTGCAATAGGCTAGAAATCAAAACAATTTACGAGTGTAAAATGTTGTTAATATATATATTTACTGTTGAAAACTGTATTAAGACTTCAAAATTTTTTCTTACCTGATTATAATACTCAATGTTACGATAATAATAATCATACATTTGGAATTTCTTTGCATACTTCAGCTGCAAAAATAATGAAAGCATCAATTGTGTTTGCTAAAACCATCATTTAAATAAATTAATCACAACTCATTTCAACAGCAATTAAAGGGCTGTGTTATTTATGAGGACTTTAAATACCTGAGAGTATTGAATAAGCGCTTTCGTTGATTCTCCGGCAGGATATTGATTAAAGTAAACAGGGAGTCTTGTCTGCAAAAGAATGTAAATACATACTATTGTCAATTTATGTATGTACTGAAAAAAAAGCAATATATTCAAATTATATGCAACAGAGTCAGTATCCCTAATTTATTAAAGCTGCAGAAGTAACATTTTCTGTAGGAAGATCATGTTATATACTTCGAATTTCAAGTAAGATATTCATCAGAATTATTTTACCATTTCAATTTCGTAAAAATTATGTATATATATATATATATATATATATATATATATATATATATATATATATATATATATATATATATATATATATATATATATATATATATATATATATATATATATATATGTCTGGTTTTATCTTAATTTTGCTTTTTCTTCTGTTGTATAGTCAACATGTTTATGGTTTGAATTAATAGAAAACGCCTTCTGAAACAGATGCTTTGGTCCTAAGGTAAGAAATCATTTTATTTACAAAATGACAATATTCTCAGATATTCGATGGTAAGTTTCCCCTTGTTTGCTGCCGCTCAAAGAATGTGATTTGAAGGCAGGTAAAAAATTCGTTTACAAGTCGGATTTACGACGCCGTCTTAACACTATGTTGTAATTAGTAATTCGTGTCGTAGATGAAATTTTATCTGGCGGAATAAAGGATTTAAGCCAACGAGAATTGAAATTAAGTGGAGTAATCATGAGCTCAACTAGATCGAAATAAACAACCATAATGTGATTAAAATATAATAGGAGGCTCATGTAATGTAACAAAAAATTTTTTCTTTGCCAGTTAGAAAGATAAATACCAAAATTACACATAATATGAATGGAAATGCAATTTTAGGAAATTAAATAATAGTAGATTCTAAAGAACTTACTTTTTAGTAAACATTATAGGAAACTTTTTCGCTATTGGACAATACATATATTTTGCAATACTGTATAATTTTTTGTCAATATAATTCTTTCAAGCAATAAAAATGCAATTAAATTTAGAATAAAATATTCATTATAATTAAATAAATAAGAACATAGTTTTAGATTTATAAAAAGTACAGTATAATAATAGTCTAAATTGAAATACGTTTTCTTTGATCGATATTTATATAAATAATAATTCATTATAAGATAATTTGAAATGACCAATTTTTTTTACTTAACACAAGAATTTTATATAATTCACTCTAACTTCAATTTTTAAACGACTAAGATTATCTAAATTATAAAAACTTTTAATTTTTTCAATATTTATTGAGACTCATCGAATGATTTAAATTTAAGAATTTATTTCAAATATTTTAAACATTTAATGGAAAACAGCTTTTTACTTTAAAGTACACGTGTTATTGTTGTTATTTTCAGTGTCCACCTTCTACAAGACGAGATCTACGAATTTATTCACCCTCAAAAAGTCATATACTAGCATAGGTAAATTTAATAGGTTGTCATTGGACAAACCTAGACATCTAAGAATATGTGCCGGAGAAACCTGCTCTTGGCTACATTTCGGATGAATCCGATGGGTTTTTCTGACTACTCTGGAAAAGAAGGCCTCTTAGATAGTCACTAAAAAAGTGGGAGAGAGCAGTTTGGATACATCTGTCGCAATTCATAGCGTAGGGTTCACCAGGGGATTCAGCACGGATCCGAGGATTTGATGTAGGCACAAGCGAAGTCATTTTATCTTTATGTTTCCTTGCAGAAAGCAGAAACAGCAATTAAAAGCAACCATAACCTTTCCTGCACTTGTCTTTGCTAATACATCCACCTTTTCATAACCTCAAATGTCTATAATTGAGGGAATTAAATGAATATGTACATCACAAGAGGATTTGTTTTAATTTAATGAAAACTGAAGTTCCAGTTCCAATTTTGTCACCAACGTTACATCAGTTTGAGAAATGCTTGATGGAACTACGACTATAGGTCAGAATCCAGATGGCCTTAGGGTTTAAAGAAAGCATTATATAGCTCAATCCCTCCTCGATGGCAACAAGTTCACTCATAAAAACTGATCTTAAATCAGAATTTCTTTTCTTTATTTTGACAATTCTATTGGGATCCCTGACAAGTACGCCACTTGAGTATCCTCATCTTTACTACCATCAGAATATATTAGCGTAGTTGCGTTTTGGGATGCTATTTATAATTTCAAGGACAAATTGCTGAAGACAAATCAGATCCTCGTTTCTCTTTAAGATCCTAGACAATAGATCAGCATGAAAACTTCCAGTGGTTCCTAGAAGACAGCAACGCATTGCTTAAAGTAGCACTGTTCTACCATAGAGACAAGTAAATTGCTATACTTAATGTCGAGAACGAATCTGTGTTTCTTAATCCTTTCGTTATTATACGAATGCAGCAATAAATCCTAGGTACAATTTCGGGGTCCGTAACTGTAAAGTTTGTTGACATATTTCGCTAATCTGGATTTCCGTATGAAAGACTTAGATGCTCCACCTTAAGCAAAGCAATATCATTTTGTCTGCTGTTACGTAAGCCAGTTACTACATAAGAGGCTCTAAGCTGCACTTTCTCCAATATCTGAAGGTTAGTTGTAAAAGCACAGCAATATATAGGGAAACCATATTCCAAGATGGGACGGATAGTAGCCAAATATCTCTTAAAGCTCCTACGTCAGCCCCCCAGTTCAAACCATTTAAATAAAATAATAAAAAATAAAGCTGAGTTTATGAAATCTCTTCATAGTAGTTCATAGAACACAAGATGTTCAAATATTTCAACAAAGCCCTACAATCATTATACATATACATTATAAAATAAAGACAATCGACGAAAAATTCTTATAATAAGCAATAATCTGCAAATTCACAAAAAAAGTCTTTTGATATTCATATATTATGTGTAATGCCACGTAAATTTTGATATATTATTATGATTTTATGTTACTGAAATAAAGATATGGACGAGCACTTACATGATTTAGCTGTGGAGAATCATATCCAAATATTCCGTAGTAAATTCCTGCACAAATAAACCGTAAAGGAGATCCACAGACGAATTTGCTGAACAGCTCTATCAATTTCAGCTCCTCTATGAAATGTGGTAAAAATTCTACAAACCCAGTTATCTTATAAAACGGCTGTTTAAAATTAGAAATATTATTACAACATTTAAGATTTTTCTGCTTACAATAGTACTTAAGGAAATATAATAGTAATACATTACTTGTATAAAAACAAATGTATCAGTTATCAATCCAAGTAATCCTCTCATATGTGTAGTAAAAACAACTGGAGCATAAGCGGCGAGAAGGTTAATCTGAAAGAAGTAAAACGATTTTTTATTTATTAACAAATTAAAAATCATATATAGTTCAAACATTATTTTTTCGTTTATGTCCTTAACCAGTGATCGTTAACCCTTAGGGAGCGCGTTCCCGGGCGTCAGATTGAGGAATGCCTACATTTGTTTCCATTGGGGGGTGGTAGAGAGAAAATAAAATACTCTCCGCGGACCAGCCCCTTTGGGGCTCTGGCAACTTTTTTCCACGAATAGTGCATTACAAGGGTTGTCTTTGACAGCTTCGGGGACATTCAGGATTTTTTCACGTACTCCATGGACACGACATCATCATCAACAGTGCTTATTTAATAACAGTGCTTTTGGAATCATTTCATAAAAAAACAAACAAAGGGTATTAATACGTTTTTAGAAAGATTTCGAGTCCGTTTAATTAATGTTTAAAATGTAAAGACTATTTTTTAAATGTTCGACCTGATAGCCTTTTTCCTGGACTATAAGTCTGCATCGTGATTTCCATGATAGAAGAGCTTTTCGTAGAATTTCCAGGGGTATTGCTTTCCATTACCCTTCTACTACTTTCCAGAGTCCATCTATCGTGGTAGGTTTACGCTTAGAAAGGGCTCTTTTTAACAAAGCAATTGCACAATAGTCACAGGTGAAACGTCAGGGGACTTCTCAGGAATATGTTGAAAAGGTATATATGCAATGCCTGTATTAGTCTTCATTTTTTTAAAGGAATGCAGTGGTAGTTTTCGAAGTATGACTTGTAGCTTTGTTTTCATGAAGTTTCATTATTTGAAAGCCTTTGGAATAAAGAAGTGGAATTTCTTCTGTAAATATTGGACGTAAAACTGTCTCCTTATAGTATGATGAGTTGATTTTAAAATTTTTTTCTACTCTTTTTATTTTTTATTTCCCATTGTAGGAGAAACCTGCGACTATCATAAAATCCTTGATGAAACTTTCTTTACATTGACGGATCCAGGTTTGTACATTTTTTTCTCCTCGTTTTCTATAGTAAATAGACCTTTTTTTGTTCCAGTCATTTAGGTAAACCCATGTTTAACCAAGGGTCACAATATATTTCCATTTATCTCCTGCTAAATGGTTTTCATACAGGATACTACAAAACGCTTTGTTGTTGGGCCGCATGTCTCAACAAAAGCTGGCGAACATTATGTTTTTTTAAGTTGTAAATCTTGATTTAATATTTTATTTATTGTTGATACAAATGTGTCTAAAGAATTTTGCAATTGATTTTTGTGTTGGCGGATTTTCTCTTGTTACTAGGGATTTCACTTTAGAAATATTTGAAACAGTACTTACTTTTTTCGGATATTCGTTTGGAGTCTTCTTTCCATTTAGAAATAGTTACTGACGGTTTTTACCTGTCCGATTAATAATGTTGCTTATTTTGCTCTTAAAAATTTTAATAGCATACATTTGACAACGTTTTTGAATTCTGGAATAAGGATATTTCTCTTCGGAAGGCGCAAAAATAAATCCTTCAATCCACAGCTTGTTTGTTTGCGACATTTTGAAAGAAGAATAAATTTAAAAGTAGCTGACGATATTTCTCTTTTCAAATAATAATTTATTCTAAAAAATTATTTTTTTAAAATTCTTAATCGAAATCGTTTTAAAAATGTGTTAATACCTTCTGTATTTCAATGATAAGTTCGTAACAAATAGTGGCAAAGTTTGATGTTAAAAACATTTTCATTTGAATTTATTTTAGTAAAGCATATTAAAAAAAAGTCTCTGGCTTACCAAGTATATTACAGTCTCAAAAATTTTATCTATTTTAAAATTAATTTTATGGATTAAAAAAACAAATCTGGGCTTTTTATAGAATTCGTTCATTTTTGTTTCTTGTTTCTTATGATATTGATTTTATATGTGAAGGTAATTCATTTTGTTACAAGAAATAAAAGATTATAAGAGTTTATTTATTACAGTCCTGAAATTTTAGTTGTATGAGTTTGGAAAGAAATGTTACCATGGATTATAGTATTAACAAGGGGCATTTGGCTCTGTGCGTAAATAATACTGGCATATTTTGTTTCTATGAATCTAACAAAGGCACTTGATGTGATTAAAAATGTTTTATTTCGTTGACATATCCCTGAACTAATATATTAGATATCAAGCACGTTGTACTTTATTGGTGATTAATTGAAGAAATGATTAACTCCTCAATCAATATTATAAATATTCTCATCTCTCATCAACATTATAAATATTGAAAGTTTATCATTGGAACACAAGTTCTAAGAAGTTATCAATCGTGCAGCAAAAATGATTAATTTACCCATAGTAAATAAGTCTTAGATACAGAAATAATATCCGCTGACAATTGATAATCTCTGTATCACTAACATATATATATATATATATATATATATATATATATATATATATATATATATATATATATATATATATATATATATATATATATATATATATATATATATATATATATATATATATATATATATGTATATATATATATATATATATATATATATATATATATATATATATATATATATATATATATATATATATATATATATATATATATAAACAAAAAGACAAATCATTATGATTAGTATGAAAAATATGATGTACAAACTTTTAGGTAACGAATTCTGTTATATTCTGTGGGTTGTTAAAGTATTTTATTTTGGCCTAAAACTCATTATCATTCTAATCAACTGTATGTTTAGATATATAATGTGTATTATACAGGTAGGCATTATCTGTGTTGTAAAATTGTGGGCCACAACACCTTACGCGAGACAATCAAATTTCCTTTTACCACTGGTAGCTTCGAATCCAAATGAGAACACAGAAATATTGTTAAATAAATCTTACTCCTTGGTGAGGATATTTTCCTGTTTCATCTTCATTTAACACTACATGCCTCTCTCATTTTACAGTGAACCAATCTAGTTTAACGATGCAATGAGTCTATCACAACGTTTTCTATCAGAAAGTCTGCAAATTGATTAAAATTTCTGCATTCATATCTTTAGGATGAATGAGCTAAATTTCTTTTACTTCATTTTATTAACAGTTATGATAATGTACATATATAGCATTAGAGCTTCTACATACTACGTTCTCTGGAAATACAAACATTTTTTCTACGAGTGTCACATACTACAACATATACTTCAATTTTTTTTATCTAATTCATAAGAACAGCCCGGAATAACATTATTCCTTACTTTTTGAATTAGAAACTTGAATATAGCCATATTTTATCTTTGATGTGAATGTTATTTTTTGTAGTTTAGGGATTTATAGTGAAAATAAAATCAATTATACGGATATTCTATAACCTGTTTCATTAAAATTTAATTCCTAGACATAAGGTATTAACTCGAAAATACATAATTACTCTAAATTTTAATTGGAATAATTACATACATACACCCAAACACAAATACACACACACACACACACACACACATATATATATATATATATATATATATATATATATATATATATATATATATATATATATATATATATATATATATATATATATATATATATATATATATATATATATATATATATATATATATATATATATATTATACTTCTAATATAGCTAATACAAAATGCTACTTGGGAAACAAAGTAATGACTAAACATTGCTGCAATAAGAATAGGTCACAACGACGGCCGCTACACTTACTTATATTGGGGTATTTTCAAAATATAAGACAATGAATAAGGCCATTTGGAGGATTCCTCCAGTACAATCATGGTATCCGAGTAGGTGCCCTGGATGCTTCTTGGTTCGGGGCAACAGTGGACGAGTCCAAACTATTTTTACCCGTTTCATTAGTGATCCCTTGTCATCAATGACTTTTGTTGGAGTCAATAAGCACTTCGAAATCTGCACCAGGTGTTCTTCTGCACAAGCCTCCTCAGACCACATTTTATATTGTCTTGGACTTAACTTGCAAGTGCTGGCTCAAGACCCCCTATTAATACAGGATTTCTTCATGGTGAATGAACTCATGGACCTAATTTAGCACTTCGATTCACGTGGATGAGAAACAACAACAATAACAATTAGCAAGTAGGTATTTAGTTCAAGGTAATAAATTTATCGGAATTGTAAAATATTTATAGTATATATTAACTAACTATAATGTTGATAAGAAATAACTTTTCGCTTAGCTCGAAAGAAGCATATTTACCTTTTTATTATATTCTGGACTTTGGGAAAGCAGGGCAAAAGCCACTGTATTACCCTCCGAGTATCCCACAAAAGTGAGGCTTTTCCGCCCTGTTTTCCTTAACACGAAATCAATGAGTGGTGGCAGATCATAAAAAGCTTTCGTATCTAAGCTAGAATGAGATAATAACATCGATTTAATACTTATTTAATTTTTCATAATCCAAATTTTGGATTACACTACTAGTCAAATAACACTTCTCTGTTATTTATAAAAAAATATTATAAATTCTCTGAATAATTAATATTTAAATATGTCTCACCAATTTAATCTATAATTCATTAAATCCTAAGTATGAATGGAATTAAAAGTTATTGAACTTGCATGAGTTTGACTCGATTAAGCATTGTGTATGAACCTAATATTGCTTGAAATATGCATTGGTTGAGGTCACATTTATATATAAATGGAGCTTTTTTATTTAATAATTCGAACAGAGACAAGTCATTGAGAAGAGGCATCTGACATTAATAGACGTAATCAATTAAAAAAATTTTTCGCCCTGATTTGGTGAACTGGGGGAGAAAGGCTGAATGTCGGTACATAGCCCGTAAACCAGAAAAATTTCTGTATCTCGGCTAGAGTAGAGCTCTATATAATAAGTGGAAGCAACTGGATGGGAAACTTCGTAGTTTTGAATTAGGGACCAAGGGGACACCCCCACATGCATTGCTTCATTTGGACAAGATTTCAACCGCTACTTATTTAACGCGACCCAATTTAATGAACACAACGAGTGTGTTCAGTTAAGTCGGGATTCAAACTCTCTATCTTCATATGAATGAAAACGATGTCCTTGCTCATCAGGCCACCGCGACTTGTCGCAAGGCAATGCAAAACATTAGAATTTTTACTATGCATATTTTCTTTCTAATAAAATTTTAGAAATAACTCAGGTATTTTAATTATAAAATTCTTCGTACTTTATACTTTCTCATTTTAAAATATAACTGTTCAATTTTCAATATGGAATTATGATATACAATTGATGTTAAATTAAGACAATCGAAGTAAACATAGCTTTGAAAAGAAATGTTTGCATTTTAAAATTGTAGAATAGCTTTATTCTTGGCGAATATTTTTAAATAAATATCTATGTGAATTCAGAGATTTTTCTCTCAGTTTATATAATGTAAAGGCATCATTATTTGAGAAATTTAAGGATACATTTTTGCTTATAGTTGAACAAATATTTCCCAAATGTTAATTTATGCAATGATTATTATGTAAATATGATTTTATAATTAAATTGTATGCATAGAATAACGAATTTTTTTGTCCATTATTATTTGCTGCATACCTAAAATCCCAAAATTCATTTTGGTCTGGTGATAGCTTGACATTTCGTCTGGAATAAGTGTTGCCTCTCATGTTTCCCATCCACACGTCGTAGCCCTTGTCAGCCAATACGAATCCTGAAGGAAATAGAAATTTCTAAACATGAATAATCTATGGGAAACAGTTTTCTTGTGTAATTAACTTATTTTCTTATGTTTTTTTAGAAAACAATTTTAATTTGTTCTTCAGGAGAGCAAATTAAATTGTTTTAAAATATTTGTTTTCAAAATAAATTTTAATCAAGAGCTAAAATTTATTTTGAAAGGTATAAGCACTTTTATTGATATGCAATATAAAAATTTTGCTTACATTAACTTAATTGATTTATATAATTGCTATGCAACCCGTTACATTCATTTTTGTTAAAATTTTGTTTTCAACAATTATTTATAATCAAAATCTCTAAATGTTGCAAAATCATGAGATAATTAATGCAACGTTTAATTAATGCAAAATCATGAGATATACGTATGTACTATCTGTCTTATTATACATATAATCCTTTAGGCAGTGAATTATTTGTTAAATAATATTATCAACAGACACTTAAAAAATTCCCGGATCATACTTAGTTAATTAAGTTTATCACTGATTAATTAGAAATTACACAGCTAATATATCTTACAGATTAATTTAGAATAATACAAATAATACTATCTTCAGATTAACTTGGACTAACAGCTATTTTACAGATAAATTTGAAACAAGATAAATAATGATTCTCAGAGTTATTTGGGACAACAAACTAGTGATTTACACATAAGAAACTTACAAAGTCATCTGGAGACACTAGGTATCGCACGTGGGCAAGGCTTAATCACGCACCGGATGACCATGAACTCCTCGTTACTCTGCGTCTTCCTTTTTCGTCTCGAGGGATTTTGCAATATTGGCACAGCAGCTGTTGGAGTATCGTACAACTTGGTTCACCCCTGCAGCCAATCTCCCGTTTATATTCTTTTCTCAGGAACTCGCATTGCACTGCTCCAGTCCCGGCTACCTATTTCTCGGCAACTCCAAGTGTCCGGCTCTGGTCTAACACCGATCCACGCTCCGATCTTTTTTCAGGCAGCTGCACGCGTTCGGCCCCGGTCTCTCTCTGCAAATATCGACTTCCCTCCTTCCTTTCCTGGTGCCAAAACCGGTTCCTGGTCATCTCCTTACTTCGCTTCGCCATGCGCTCTCCACATTAACATACCCGGCGCCCCCTCAGAAATAAATCCCTTTGCCAACCACAGGAAAATTGAATTACATTCATTTGTGGTCAGCCCACGTATATCTATAGCCAAAATGGAAAACTTTGAAAAGTTTTACAAATCTTAAAAAATTTATTCAGAATTTACACACACAATCTAAAACATTTATATTTATTACTCCAGTATTAAGCAACTATGACATCATTAAAGTCATTCCAATTAAGTTATGATATTTAGTTTCAATTGTAAAAATTAATGAATATTTAGTTTTTAATCGGTAAAACATATAAGCAGCAATTTTTTCTTATTATAAATATTCAGATTCTTTTTAGAGGCTTTTAACCAAAAATGTAAATATCTTGTGCATATTTCATTTGTCTTTTCTTATTTTTCAGCCTTTATTCTATTATCTTAAATTATTTTAGGCTTATCTCTTATTTTTTTTTAAATGACAATTTAAATGAAAAATATTTTTTAAGCAAGATTTTATTTTCCTTTCGCTTTAAATTATTTTTATTTGCATTTGACTTTTATTCTTTTTTAAAAATATTTTCTTAAAAATTTCTTCATCCTTTAAGATAAAAATAAAAAGAGAAATATTTTTTCTTGGTGCAATAACAAGAAATTGAGCTAGCTGTTATATTTTCTTTATTTGAATGGGCATTTCTGATATCTATAAGAGTTCACATACAGATCTCGATATATTTCAATGTTTGAATAAAATAAGAGATATAAAGATTCACACAAACACTCGTTCTGATTATCATTTAAAAAGGCTTAACCAATATTTAATCAAGTATTAAATTGTTATCGTAAATGGAAAAAGAGAGCTCGCCAGTTTTCTTGTGGTACATCAGCTTGAATTGTAAGGAAGAACTTTTCATCTTTATCAATTATTATTTTCCATTTCAACAAACAATGTCACTTTGGAAAGATACATAAAGTTTTACAGAAAACTAGAATAATGAGTAAATAAAAATTCACAATATTTGAAAAGAGATCCACTAGAATTTTTTTTATATTTATATTTCAATCAGTATTTAGTAAATGAAAGTATTGAAGTCCGGCCAAAAGTACATGAAGTTTAAATTCAAAATAATCAAATAGTCAAAATAGTATGTTCTTTGACAGTATTTTTCTATTCAGCTCTCGCCACAAGATTTGAGTACATTTTTATACATTAAATTAACTCTCTGCATTGATTTTCCTCCAGTTCATTATCTATAAAGATAAAGAAAATTTTTATGTTGATATTGTGATTAATTCTATGTGATGTTTTATATACTTTCTTTTTCATGTTGTATTAATAAAAATTTTATTTTTTATGATACAAACATTGAACGTATATTTTTTACAATGTCGCTTCTTCATGAAGGATTGTGTTTTAAGAACATAAATAATATACCACTAAAAATAACTTAATTGTTGAATTTTAAAAAAATTCCTGTCTATGCATACTGATTTATTAATTTTTTTGACAAGAGGTCCTTACGTCAAAATTTTAGAATTGCTTAAAAAATTCAGGAATAGTATTTTCATGACTATTTAATCTAATTTATGTAAAATAATAAGGATAATGAGTATATCTGAAAATAATATATTTAAATTTACGTATTTAAATTGAATCATCTAATATGTTATCACTTATTAAAATGCAATTATTTGCACAGTCTGTATCATCAAGAACTGACCTGAACTATTTAAATCAGTTATAGACTTTGGAGCTAATTAGCTAAAAATACCAATCATAAGTTGCATAAATTCAAGAGGTTTTGTAATTTGATGATAAAAGAGACATTACCTACCTAAACTTTGGTTTGGATGGTTCCATACAAATACAATAGTATCCCCTACGGCGCCGTGAACTAAAAGCACCACTGGTCTTTGCTCTGCTGTCTTTGATTCATTTTTGCCATGGGGAATCCTTTGCACTGATAACAAATATCCATCTTCCGTTTCGACTGTGTACTCTTCTAAAGGGTATCCATTCGAAGAAATATATTGAGACTGTAAGTAAGAACTAAAATTTTGAAAACTCCTAACTTATATATATATATATATACAATATATATATATATATATATATATATATATATATATATATATATATATATATATATATATATATATATATATATATATATATATATATATATATATATATATCATATATATGTATGTACCCAGCAAACACAAACTGCCGGCAAAAATCCGGGCCGCTGCTGGCCAAGCCGGTTTTCTGTTGGCCACGGCAAGCCTCTCATGGTTGTTTGATGGCCCAGCTCCGGCCATTACGGCCACGGGTGAGTGCTGGCCAAAATCTACCGGGTCGTAGCTGGATGATAAGCGGTGGGCCAGCAGATTCTGGCCATTGATGGCCCATAACATTTTGTTCCATTGATGGCCCATAACATTTTGTTCCATAAAACATTTTGTTCCATTTCAGCATTTTACTAGAAAATTTTGCGAGTTAACTTCGTAAGATTTTTTAGCGTGTTTTACAATTTGCTTGACAGTTTGGATAGTTAAATTCCAGGTTGCATTTCTCTTTTTCATTAATTTAAAAATTGAAATCGAATTTAAAGTTACTGTTTAAATTACGTTGATACATTTTTTCTTTAGTTTATGTATATGGCATTCTTATAGTTTATATTATTACAATAAAATATTATATAATTTGTATATACATTTTTAAAATTATTGTTTCTGTATTTAATTTCTTAAAGATATTCTATTTAACAGTTTAATTTGCACTTAATAATTTATATTTATACTTTTCCGAATGTTGCTTTATTTTTCATTGATATTCGTGTTCGGATTCTTCTGGAATTTTCGTAATAATTCGTATTCTGATTTTCTTAAAACTGATATTTACTTTTTCGAAGTTCCCATACTTTCCTTATTTGCATTCGTTTCCGAAGTAATTTCTTTTTTCAGCTCCCTCGTTCTTTTCGAAATATTTTTTGTGAATCAAAATATTTTATCGAAATCAAAATATTAATTCGAAATATTTTTGTGTTTTGTTTTAATCAAAAAATTTTATGGATAATTTAACATATCAACTTTATTATTTTACCATTGATGTTTGAAATCTATAAATTTGCGTTTTTTGTTAATTTTGTAAAATTCCTTGAGTATATTGATAGATACCAATAATGTATGAAATATTTGTCAAAATTTCAGCCATTTTTTCCTCCTGCCGTTTTTTTCGATCATAAATTCGTCATAAGTATGACGTCATACGGGCTTGGCGACTTTTTGAAAATTTCGCCAAGGATGACCGTACAGTAAATTTTAACCATATATGTATACATGTACATATATATATATATATATATATATATATACATATATATATATATATATATATATATATATATATATATATATATATATATATATATATATATATATATATATATATATATATATATATATATATATATATATATATATATATAAAAGAAAATACATATATGAATATAAAGTAATAAATACAATGCTAAAATATTCCAATTAATTTTATTTTAAAATATCTAGGAAGTAGGGAATCGCTTGTAAGATTGAAGTAATGCGTAGTTTTTATAACTACAGAAGGGCCACCCAAGCATTGAAGTTCTTACAAGAATCCTGAAAATACCTACATATATACACATTATTTTATACATAACTAAAACTTAAATCCCCTTTAATACACTTTAACTTTTTAAACCACTTTAACTTTTTGAATTTAATTACTTCTGGCAATATTTCTTCATTCTAATTTCAAATTTACTTTTGGCAACTTCCTACTATTCTCATATATAAATTCAATCTGATTTACTGGCTTTTGTATTTTGTATTTTCTACTGTATGTATTTTTTTACTGTATGTATTTTCCTACTATTGTGAGTATTTTTTTACTGTATGTATTTTTCTACTAATGTGAGTATTTTCATCTATAGTGAGTATTTTTATTTTTCTGCATATATATTTATCTTTTCTACATATATATTTAGTCTAATTTTTAATTAAGTTCTTTTAATACGAACACTCTTCGGGGGAATTGCTCGAAGATTTTTAGACATTTGTCCTTCGAGCATGTCAGAAAAGAGTGTTCATTTTTGCATAGCTGACCATCTCCCTCCTGATGAAGACATGGTCCCCATGCCTTCTTGTCTTTTGCTTCATATACTTTAGTATCTTTCCAATTTTATATTTCTGATTTTACTTTTCTTCATGTTTTATCTTATATATATATATATATATATATATATATATATATATATATATATATATATATATATATATATATATATATATTGTTACAAATTTGTAAATAATGATTATATTTGTCGTAAAATATCTCAGACAGATCTGAAATTCTCACATTTTGGGCAAAAATTGCGGTATTTAGACGCGTTGTAGTTTAAATGCGGATTTCCTAAAGATTTGGCGACTTGGCGACAGTTGGCGAGATTCTTGGCGACTTGGCGACGGTTGGCGAGATTCTTGGCGACTTGGCGAGAAATCGATACTTCTGGAAACATCCATCACCTAAGCTCTAGGACCAATATTTTCCGAGATAGCCTAGAAGCTTCCAGAGCCTTGGCGAAATTGGTAGATTTCTCCGCCAAGTCAGGTATAAATACCGCAGCCCGACATGGAAGAGTAGTAGAGTTTTTGTGAAGACAGTCAGTGAGTGAAGACGATTAGTTGTGACTGCTAGTTGTTCTCTGTCTGAGGTATTTGAGACCTGTGATTGGAAGCTATTTCCTATTGTATCCGACGAATTGTAGCTGTATAATTGTGATTGTTACAGCGGGAATTTCGTTTATCTAGTAAAGTTTTTACGAATAAAAGTCTTGTGTTCATTAAGTGGTCGCTTTATTCAACTCTCAATCAACACGAACCCGTGGAGCTCAGTACAATATATATATATATATATATATATATATATATATATATATATATATATATATATATATATATATATATATATATATATATATATATATATATATATATATATTAAATGGAGCATGTCAAAGTGCATATGATTTTTACATTGATGTTGTTTTAGAAATTAAAAAATGGAGAATAAAATTAAATAACGCAAACATTCATAAATTTTTGCGTTATTTAATTTTCAATGCAATTACATCATTAAAAAATATCTCAGATATTATAATTTATTCTTTTATATAATCTATAATTCTATCTATTTTCAAGCAGGGATTAATCAAACCCTGTGTACTTGGATTGAGGCCTTAATTTCGGATAGATATATACAAATGAACATCTTCGGTGAATCATTTGAAAAAAAGACTACTAGAGGTTGTCCTCAAGGAGGTGTTCTGTCACCATTACTTTGGAACCTAGTTGTAAATAGCCTTATAAAACATCTAAATGATAAGGGTTATTATACGCAGGGATATGCTGATGACATTGTCATCCTTATCCTTGGTAAAGATTTTGACATAACTTGTCATCTCATGCAGGATGCTCTAAGTTATGTAGGTCAATGGTGCAAGGATAGGGACCTGATGGTTAATCCTCAGAAAACCTACCTCGTACCTTTTACACGCAAAAAGAAACGGAAAGGGTTTTTCATACCAAGACTTTTTGATGTTGAAATCAATGTGGCTTCAGAGGTGAAGTATCTGGGCATCTATTTAGACCAGAAACTCACCTGGAATAAGCACATTGATGATAGGATCAACCGAGCAAAGAAAAGCATTGTGATTTGCAGGCGAATGCTTGGTAAGAACTGGGGTTTACATCCAAAACTGATGTTATGGATGTACACAGCTTTTGTCAGGCCCATTTTCACATATGCCTGTGTGATCTGGTGGCATAAGGTGGAACAGAAGACTGTGATTGACAGATTGAGGAGTCTACAAAGACTAGCCTGTCTCTGCATCACAGGAGCAATCTCCACCACGCCAACCAGAGCATTGGAGGTTGTGTTGGATCTGACTCCCTTGGACATCTTCATATGCAGCGTTGCAAGATTGAATGCATATAGAATGAAGCTGCAAAACCACTGGTATGACCAGCCTGTTGCCAAAGGGCACAAGGGCATCACCAGGAAATTTCAAGACCCTATTTTTCTGATGCCATCTGACATCATGGAAAAAACATACATGTTTGACAAGACATTTGATGTGGTTTTTCCAACTAGAGAGGAATGGGATAACAACATGTTTGGAACTAAAACAGGAGATCTAATCTGGTACACAGATGGATCACTGAAGAACAGCCTCTCAGGTCTGGGAGTTTGTGGCGTGTCACCAAGAATCAGCTTGTCTGTAAGCCTTGGGCGATATGCTTCGGTCTTCCAGGCAGAAGTTTTGGCCATTATCCACTGTCTGCGACTGAATATGAAGAAGGGCTACTATGATAAGCGGATTCTCATTTTCAGTGACAGTCAAGCCGCTTTAAAAGCGCTTAATTCCTTCGAAATCAAATCTAAAATGATTCTGGAGTGTAGAAACCTTCTTACAGAACTGGCAACTAGAAACAGGGTGATCCTTGTATGGGTGCCAGGGCATAAAGGTATCGAAGGCAATGAAAAGGCTGATGAGCTTGCTAAACAAGGATCGTCTTTTGTTCCCATTGGTCCAGAACCTTTTTGTGGGATCAATTTGAAGACCGCAAAAACCAATGTTCGCAGATGGGAAAAACGGAAGATGTATGAAGCTTGGCTCAAATCTCCTGGTCAAACCCACGCTAAAGGTATGATCTGTAGGTCATCAGCGAGGATTTCCTATGAAATTCTTAGATGCTCTAGGCAGAAGATACGTTTAATCGTAGGCTTCATAACTGGGCACTACTATTTCAGAAAACATCTCCATAAAATGGGACTGTTTCAGCAAGATCCTATCTGCAGGAAATGTCATATGCAAGAGGAAACGGCCAAGCATATCATTTATGAATGCGAGGCTCTTGCCCTCCCTAGATTAACCTCTTTAGGCATCATCCATACTAGAGAGTTACACCTAGATTCCATTAAAGGGTTATCAGACTTTATTAATAAAGTGGGTGATCCGAGCAAATGGAACTAAGAAACATTGGGTTTGGAGTTAACAGTACAAAATGCTGATAAAAGCAGAGGTGCTCAATGACATACAAACCCAACTCGAAGAAGAAGAAGAAGAAGATCTATTTTCAACCTACCGAAGCAATTCATACCTATTTTCATTCTACTGTACAAGATAAGAACTGTAAACAAGTCAGTGAAATCAAAAATTAGATTATTATTAAATTCACAAAGTGATTTATTAATTATTTCTATTCTGTAGTTGTCACAATAAAAATTCACTAGAAATCAATGAATTTAAAATTTCAAAATTCAATTTTCAATCGGAGTATTAAACTATTCAACTGGAAAATAATTTATAAAAATAGGTTATAACAAATTCATTATTTTAAATTGTAACGACATAAACGTGTTAAGATTTATGGACATTTCATCAACTACATAAATATACTTTGTGAACACAATAAATATACACAATTTGTCACACATAAATATTTTTCATCATGCAGAAGATTTTAATAATTATTTGGTATAACTTCAAAATGGATGTCAAAAAACGAGTTAATAGTTTCAAAACGACGATGAGTGCTTATATATATATATATATATATATATATATATATATATATATATATATAATAGTTCTTTATGCAATAATACACTCGTGTCCAAAAATTAAGGATAATGCAAGTTCTGGCAAAGAATAAGACAGAAGCAAAACAAATGTGACTTATTTGTAAAGTCTATTTATTAAACCATAGGTAAAGAGCAAAAAAGATGCTATATGTTTGACATCATTAATAAAAATTGCGGTTTTCACTACCTGGAGCAAATTTTAAATAATAACCTATATATAAAAACCAATATAACATGGTTTATATGATGGTTAATACATAATATGCCCCCCAGACGATGCAATACAGACCGTACAACGCCTAGGCATGCTGAGTATCAAATTATTGATCTGATCTTGGGAAATATTACACTCATCAAGCAATAATCTCCGAAGTTCCTGTAGACATGTGGGAGATAGTTGATGGGCAGCAATTCGTCAGCCAAGCATGTCCAACTTATCCTCTATTGGATTCGAGTCCGGTGAGTATGCTGGCCAGTCCATACGGGTGATATCCTTCAATTTAAGAAATTCGTCTACAATATTAGCATGGTCAGGATGGCCGTTGTTATCCATAAACAGAAATTCTGCATCCATGACGTCCAAAACAAAGGTATATGCAATTGCGGCGAGAATCAGACTGAAATCTAAAACTTGACTCATCAGAAAATATCACACAAGACCACTGTTGCGGTGTCCACAATGCCTGCTCTCTACTCCAGAGTAACTGTAGGTGACAGTGAGTTGCAGTAAATGGAATACATCTGACAGACCTATGAGCATGTAGACCAATCTGTCCTAAGCGTCTATACACAATCTGCCTTAAAACTGTCGCACCGGTAGCTGAAGAGAGCTGGTGAGACTGGTCTGATGATGTGCTCCATCTGCTTCTTTTGGCAGTAACTACCAAATACTGATCCTCATTCGGCGTTGTAACTCGGGAACAACCTGTGCTGTAACGTCTACTCACATTACCATCATCTTTGAACCGTTGCCAAAGTCTGGAGATGACATTCTAGGCAATTCCAAGTTTCTCGGATACTTCCAGCTGGGTACGTCTACATTCCAGACGGCCGATAATTCTACCACGTAAAACATCATCCAAATGTTTCCTTTGTGCCATAACTATGCGGTTATTGCACTAAAAGGCTTTTAAAGCGCTTGTGAACATTTTTACTTCTTTACAACTATTTATTATATACCTCTTTCTTACACTCTCATCATTGTGACGTACTATCGGCGCGACCTGGTGGTTTCTTGTACTTTGCATATTCTTGTTCTAGATGTGTGTGATAATTCTACATATGAAATTTTTTTTAGATTTCAATTTATGTGTGATTCTGAATTATCCTTAATTTATGGACATGAGTGTAATTAATACTTCTACTGTCACTCGATTTTGATAGAAGAAGCGACTATGTGCTGTCAGCGATTCCAAATTGTTAGTGAATTGCAACTTATCTATTAATCAACGTTATCAGAATTCATACTGCTTTTAACTTGCATTCGTGATATGGATAATCAATCATATCCTCACATCAAATAAACAAAATGACGATATTTAACCTTGCAAGCCATCAATCTTAAGCACTTTTTCTGTATGATGTTCTCTTTTATGAGTCAAAAAATATAAAACAAAATCTTTTTTTCTGTTTTTTGTGTATAACATTTTCGGATTCTTAAACTATGAAATTTTGAATAAATTGGATTCACTCCCAATTATATTCCTAAATAATAATGTCACACATTTGTAATTAATTAAATCCTGCTGCTAAATTTGAATGCATTGTCACTTTATAACAAGACGATTTCGCAAAAATGCTCTTGATATCCTACTTCTCTTCTAAAAAAGGATTATTTAAGATTTGCATCATAATTATTTAGCACACTTAAACAATATTTTTCAACTATGAATTCAACTTTCAGTATGTAAATTTTTATTACAAATCAAAATTTCAAACCAGTTATCTGTGTTGCGATAAACTTATTCCTTAATTAATTGCTACAGCCAACCATCACACAAACCGTGCTTTATTTATTACACGTAATGTTGGAATCGGAATATAAGAGAATATATTGGCACTGCTAAATATTTGTGGATAAGACCAACAAACAGTAAAAAATGAAACTATTGAAAAACACTAAAAGAATCAGTTCAAAATATATAAACTTGTATTATCGTTTTTACAACACATATAATAAGTATGATATAAAACTTCTAAAAATTATGAAACTCAGAATTGTAGAGTAAAGAACGCTCAAAAGATAAACTTTATATATATATATATATATATATATATATATATATATATATATATATATATATATATATATATATATATATATATATATATATATATATAATGTTGTAGTGGGGATGGGGATGTCTATAAGTTTGTTGAATGATAGCTGCACGTTAATGAGCAAAGCTATTTAATGATACAAAAGTCTAGGTTATAGGAACGCTTTTAGAACTTCCTGACTGATCCATCTCACGCGCAATGTAAGGGTAGATGAGAGGCACTTATGTGGTAACAGTGGTACTACAGTCTCTAGAGTATACAACACTCGTCCATCCTGATGTGATCAGTCCCCGACGAGTTTGCTCTAACTATCAGATTAAAATTTAAAAAAAAGTTGAAGATAAGGAAAAAAATATATTGAAAGAGAAAAGTGCAAAAATTAAAGCTCAATTGTGCTGGTTTAGCTGAAAAGTAAAAGATAAAAATCAATAGTTTTTAATTAAAGTTCTTAGGAATTGTCAAATAATTTCACTAAATGTGCAGATGTGGAAGTCAGGTTTGAGCCTTCGTATCTGCCTATCTTCTTGACATCATATCTGTCATTACACCGGAGCTTCACTATTTCGTAGGGGCCGAAATATTTTGCGCGCTGTTTCATTCCTACACCAATGTTTTCTTTATGGCCGCTTTGTCTCCAATATTAAATTTCTTTGCTTCTTTACGCTGTATGTTGTATTGTTTTTTTTTATTTTGTTTTTGTAACTTTAAAGTGTTTAATTTGGCGTATTTTCTCATTTTTTGCTCATTCTATAGTGTCGAATGGTAATTTTCCTTTTTCTGAAGTCCTTTGTTTTTGATGTCATTTTTATTTTTCATTTGATGCCTGTTAAAAGTTCAAATGGTATAAATTTGGTTGCTGTTGATATGGTGCTGTTGATAACTCTATTTTTCTTTATCTATTTGTATCAGTTTGTTTTTTTCTTTTGTTGATTGTTCAATTTCTTTTCTTTCCTCAACAATTAAAGAAATCATATCTTAGACGAACCCAGGTTCATTTTTTAACGAATCAGTTATTTCTATTTATGTGTGATGTATTTTAAGCAAATAATTGTTACATTATCCGGTACAGTTAAATTCAGTTCTTTGGCAGCGTTAATTAAATCTTCTTTTTTGGTATTTCGACACATGCGTAACAAAAAGGGTTGATCTTGCCTGGTTTGAGGATGCAGACGAGTTTTCGTTAGGCGCTTCTTACGATGTGATGCTTATTTGAAATTGTTGACTCTTGGCTGGTGGGGCGGTTTGATTGGTCCTCAGAGCGGTAGCATTGGCTATTTGCAGATGTGACGATTGTGAAAGATTAGGCGAAGACGTCGGCCGACGCTAGATGTGCGCCATTGTACTCTGCGCGATTTTCTCTATAGTTTCAAATTTAAAAATGGCTGTGAAGATAAAAATGAATAAAGGCGGGAGCCCCCATGTTGTAGTGGAGATGTCTGGGGATTTGTTGAATGAGAGCTGCACGTTAATTAACACAGCTATTTAATGATACAAAAGTCTAGATTATACAGGGTAGTGTATCTAGATTATATAAGGTGGTATATATAGCGGTGGTGTATCGGCACATCCTCGATAATGGTCCAAGGTTCGGTCCTCTTAATAGGCAATGTAGGACTCAGTCTCTCGCCCCTTTAATGGATGGATAAAACTGATTTCCAAGCATGCCTGGGAGCTAAAACCTGGAGTTTCGCGTTTGGTTGATCACCAAATAGGGACATAATCTCTCCAGTGTCCTCGGTCAAGAAATCCGATATGAATATAGTAGACCTCACAGAGCTGTAGTGCCGCTGAGTTTATATGTATCAAAACATGAGTTTAATCATTGTTCATTATTAATATTTATCAATGAATTTCTAATTCTGTTTAATTAGTAGTTTGCTTTTATAAATAATTTTCCATATATTTTATAGTATACGTTAAAGCTCCATCAAATTAAAAAATAAATGAACCCAAGAAAATTACTAAGCAAAATTATTGAGTGTAAAAACGTATATTTATACAGAAAATTATAATGTTTTGTTGCTCTGCTGAATTTATTAAGAGAGTTATATACACAGGTAGGATGTTACAGTATTCTATTCTGAGTAAATGTCGATATATATTTGAATGCTTTTTAGGCCTAGGCCAATATTTTATTTACCCCAGCGAAAATATATTTTTTATTTCAGTTATATATATATATATATATATATATATATATATATATATATATATATATATATATATATATATATATATATATATATATATATATATATATATATATATATATATATATATATATATATATATATATATATATATATATATATATATATATATATATATATATTATATATATATATATATATATATATATATATATATATATATATATATATATATATATATATATATATATATATATATATATATATAAATATATATATATATAAATATATATATATATATATATATATATATTCTTCCACTTCCCATTACGATCGGCAAAGTGAAGCATCATTTGCTGGGGGCAGTAATTGGGAGGGGGGCTACGTACTCTCCTTCACTAGCTTGCTGGATCTCTGTGTGTTGGGGACGTGTCCCGGTTTATATGTGACGTCCAAAGTCCTTACGCTGGTGTAACGTGGACGTAGAGAGGAAGGTGCTAACCCAGATGTCACCTCATCACCTGACCTTGGTAAAAATCACGAGGCATTTGGTGATTTGCGATTATTCCAAGCCCGTTAACCTAAAGTAACAATCCGGAGCTCACCTACACCGCTATGTATGTACGTCTCTTTTTCCTTGTATGAATGAGTTGTGAATGGTTGCCTATCCTATAAACGGGTACCTATGGCATGTGTCTACTGAGGAAGTCGGACTCCACACTAAATTATGATTCAGTTGGAAAAGTGGAGTAACGCCCCCCTTAACGCTTTAATCAATTGGCTTAACGCGTAACGTTCGACCCTTCCTTATACACCTATACGAACATGATTCAATTGGACGCATGAACAAATACTTACATTTAAAAAAGAAACAACTATGTAGAAACGAATATAATTAAATTCTACAAATAAAAGAATATGCGATATATATTTGTAGTAAGTTCTTATTATTCAACAATATATGAGTAGACTACTTCACTATTCTATATTACTTCCTCATATGTTGTTACACTCGGGCTGCAGTTCACACACCACGTTTCTTTTCTCCTGTTGCTTAGAGTTTCATTTGATGCATGGATTTCAGGTATAGATTGAAATAGGTATACCATACAGAAAAAGAAGAGGGAGAGAGAAGTATTTAAAAAATTTTTGAATATACTTCAATATGTTTTTATCTTGCTCAATTGATAAAAGACAGTGAAATGGATTATATAAAAATACGACACTTTCGTAATTTTCCAAAAATAAATAAATAAAAATATTATTTAAATTAAAAATTTTTTAAATAATCCTCTTGTTTTAAATTTTTGCAGGAACTGTAAATAATAATTTTTTAACATGAAGTTAAAAAATTATTATTTACATTCATTTCATTGAATGTTTTTCGAAATTTTCATGAAATATATCTCTATACTTTATCATTTTTTGAACAAAATTAAAAATGTAAATTTAATTTCGTTGCAGCAGTTAATTGAAGAAAAACACTACTTATATTATCTAAATATTTAATTTTAAAAGTTTTGATATATTAAAATAATTATGAATTGGTTTATAAATAGATGTATCGTTCATTTGTTTTAAACAAATGCTCTAATTTTTACATGAAAATACCACAAAAGATTTTCTTATATTTTATTATAATAAGATACCGAAAGATTTTTTCTTATATTTTATTCTAATAAGAATCTTTTGGAACTAACTGAAGCTGTTAAAGTTGCTTATATTTTTGATGTAAACATAAATTTTAAAGTTTCAACAAAGCCCAACTTGATATTACGATTACGATAGTATAAAAGGAAAAGGTATTATATATAATATAAATGTTTTATTTTAGTTACTTCATACTATATTATTTTTAAAACATAACTTACCACATTTTTTGAAAAGTCTGGATCAACTTGTATTATATCTTCTAACTTAAGGCAACAAATGCAATTTATGATAGAATATAAAACAAAAAGCCTAAAAAATCTTTTCATATTTTATGATCAAATATATTAATGACCAAATCAAAATTCTGTTGAAGTATAATTTTATTTTTTACGAGTCTTCTTTTTTCCTCATTTGATAGAAACTTTCTCGACTCTTGATATATAATAGTTGGTTACTTATTAGTTTTATAAAGAAGTATTTTGATATTAAACAGCTGTCACAGCTTCTAATATTTGAATATTATCTCTACCTTATGCACAACTTATAAACCTTCTGACATGCAAAGTAAAGTACTAAATATATTCAATTTCATTCTGTTTTAAAAACCTTAATTTTACCGTTAAGATTATGTCAGATTGGTCGCCGTTATTAAACACGAAAAAAATTTAAAACACGTCTCAAAGACATGACAGCTGTGCATCATTTACGATTCATTTTACTGTCCGAAAAACAGTTCCATGTAATCAGAAAAGTTAATATTTATCCCAGAGCTTTTATTGATGATTTTATTCACATGACTATTGAATCAGCATGTAAGAAGGGATAAGTAAAAGTCCTTCAGATGTTTTTGATGTCGATGATGATTTCTATACATTTCTTATGTGATTCATAATTCCAGCTTTTTCATCCGTAGCCAATCAATAATTTTCTAATAACTTTCAAGAAACTCGGATGCTTCTTTGATCCTTAAAGATAAATAAAAAGTATACTAGCATTCTCTGAAAATAGATTGACTCATTTTTTTATTGTAAGCATTTAGAAAGATTTTCTTATTCATTACATTGTATTTATAAATACAATGTAATGAATATTTTAATATCTAAAGAAAAATTAACAATTTGAGATGATAATATTATTAATTAATAATTAATAATATTATCTAAAAATTAGCAATATTGAAAAATGTGTTTGATTCAGTGTTTAACGGGTATTTTGTTTATTAGATAATATCTGATGATTGCGAATAATGATATAATTTATCACTGAATATTTCCTATCATTCCCTCTTCCATACAAAATAAATTTTTAAATTTAATATTCTAAATTATTCTCAGTTTTAATAACAATATCAATTATGAAAATTAATATTAGATAAATTTGATATTTCTTTTATTTGTCAACCTTGTCTATACATGTAATTTATTAAGTAAAAACACATAAAAAATTTTTTTGTCAAATATACCTGATACTAGTAATTTAACAAAAATTATGCAGCAAACTATATTTCTTCCTATATATATATATATATATATATATATATATATATATATATATATATATATATATATATATATATATATATATATATATATATATATATATATATATATATATATATATATTAATAATTAATACAATTTTGATATTGGGGAGAAACAAATCCATAATTTCTGCATGTGAAAATTTTTATTTAATACGCTTCGGATACAAACGTTGCAGATGATTTAAATGAATTTTCGCCTTTATTAAAGAAAACTATAGAATATATTGTATAATCTCCTTATTGATTCCCATTTTTTACACTCTGTGCTTTACACATTTGAATGGACCCAACAAGAAATATCAAAAGAATTTTTAGTTAAAAATGTCACCTTTTCAACGAGCATATATCTGAAATTGTTTGATCGATGCTTGATGAGATATCGAGCACTACACTTATCAACCAAAAAAGTAATGGTTTTTTCTCCCAAAATTAATATTTGTTAAGAAAAATAATTGCAAATTACAATAGTATCAAATAATTTCAAATAAAAATTTGAAAAAAATTTGAGTTTCTTTTTGAAATTGAGAAAATTTAATTTCATAAATTTCTTGAATCTTACTGTAAAACTTGAATCTTACTGTAAATAACTAACTTCTTTTTTACGTTTTTAAAAAATGTATCTATAGTATTTTATTGCAAGATTTAAGAAGGAAATATATTTGAAGTTTTTTAAGTTTACTTATTCTGATAAATGCAGAAAAACGTAAATAATGCATTAGATTTTTATAATTTTCTATTTTCATTTTAGCTTTTAATGAGACCTTAAAAAATTTTCTCCCATTTTGCAGCTTTTCATCTATTAAAAACATTGAAAAGTATGAGATAGCTTCTTAGAATTTCTTGTTTTCATTTTAACTGTCAATAGGGCACTAAATATTGTCCTACTATTTTACAGCTTTTTTATTGTGTTGAAATGAAAAATATGAATTAAATAGCATCGTTTTTACTATATTGTTTTTGTTATTATAACATTGTTTATTAGTATAATAATTGTTTATTACTATAAAATACCTCCTATTCTTAAAGACCAAATTTACTTTTTGATAAATAAATATAAATTAAAGTACTTTATTTAAAATAATATTTAAAATATTGTTTTAAAATTATTGTTTAAATTAATCTCGTATATTTTCTCATTTTTTTCTGGATCAAAAATTTTACTGGAAATATTTGGATATTTTAAAAGTATGAGTTTTAGCTCACTTGTTTTATTGAAAATTAACTATTTAAATAAAGCGAATTCCTTTCAGGTAATGGTGCAAAAACTACTAATCGTTCATCAATAATGCTTTATATTAATAATTTGCTGTTTAGCCTCATATCATTTATTTTCTTTATTTCAACTCTAAAAATGACCATATAAGCGATATTATTTTGGTTCAAATTATTTCAGTATATAAAATATAAAAAATAGATGTGATCTAATTTACCTGCAAAATGATGAAATTAATTATTTTTATTTAAGTATGGAAGAATTCTCTATCTAAAATGATAGAAAATCTATCATTTTATCTCACATCACAGCTACTTTAAAATTAAATGAGGAATTGCAAATAAATTAAGCTGTTAATAACGAAAAAAAATTTTAAAATTAATTGTGCATTACCTTCTTAAAAATATACTAAATGAAAGGAAATCAGCTTTTAATAAATTGCTGATTTAGTTGTTAAAATTTTAAAATATAGTAAGAATAATAATAGTTAAGTAAATAATTTTGCAATTAAAAGTTTATTTTCTCCCTACAAATGTATTTTTTCTTAGCAATTAAACTTGGAAAAAAGAAATATATTTACTAATATGATAGGTAGAAAAATCCTGCATATTAAGTCACAATAATTATATTGTACAGATAGCAAAAAATACACAATTCAATAATTTTAATGATTTATTGATTTTTAATACCATATTTACCATGTTTTGAAATTCATTTGAACATATATGATTAATGTCTATGTATTTAATTTGTATAAATGTAAAGACGATATAAGACAAATTTTATCATTTATTTGTTGATTTATTTACCTATATTTTTCAGAATTATGGTAAGCATTATATAGAAATTAGGGATTTGGGACATTAGATACTGTTACAATAGTGACATATATATATATATATATATATATATATATATATATATATATATATATATATATATATATATATATATATATATTCTAATGACACCTTATCATATATATATATATATATATATATATATGTGTGTGTGTGTGTGTGTGTGTGTGATAAGGTGTCATTAGAAAAAGTTCCATGTGGTGTTTCTACATCACATAAGAGTTAAAAAAGCATTCGGTATTTCTAAAAGAATCTTTGGAAAAAATGGAATAAGTACAAATGAAAAAGCTAAAGTAAATCTACAGTAATGAAAACACAGATAGCGCAGTGCAATTATGAAACCTCGTCATCGACATTATACGTCTGGAGGATTTTTCCTGATCCCTTCTTATTATTGGCTGATTCAATAGTCATCTGAATTTGTAAAGATAAAAACCTGAGATGGTTATCATTTTTTCCGATTAAAAAGAAATAGTTTTAAGATTAAGGAAATTTATAATATTCAATCTAACTAAGACAGTTAGGTGATATCATAACATATAGTCATTAAACTAATATAAAGTTATGATAGTTTTTTCCTCCAAATTGCATATAAAAATTATGAAAAATTCTGTTAGATGAAGGAGCAAAACAAAATGGAGTGAAAATTAAAACTGTGTTTCATTAGAATTTTATTATAATTCTTAATTTATATCGCAAAAAATATCAATAAATTTATAAGGCTTTTTATTGCTTATTTTCTTGTGAGAATTAGCTGTTGCCTTAAATTAAAAGATTTAATACAAGCTAATCTAGATGTAGAAAAATATTTTTAAAGATATTTAAAAAAAATAGTTATCAGACTACCATAAATGTAGTGATTAAGTAAATTTTTGTAAAAAAAACTTCAATATGTTACATTACATTAAAAATAAAATGCTTATATTATTTCAAAAACAACTTTTATATTTACCTTACTTTTAATGTCATCTTGCGTTCTTAATAAAAGAAATTGTCTCATTAAAAGTAATTTTGACATTTTGCATTTCCCAAAATTTAAAAAAAACTGTCATTGCAATTATTATGTAAAACAAACATTGCATATTTGTCAATAAAATTCTAATAGTTTTCATATGGTATACAGAAAATGAATATTATTTTGAAGTGAATACATTAAATTAATATGAAAAAGAAACACATAACTAAATATTTAAGTCATACATTTCTATCTACTTTCGTAGTTGCATTGTTTTGTTTGATTTCTGAAATGTAATCTTAACTATAAAGAAATATTAGAATTTCAAAAGATAAAATTAAATAGGAATAACTAAATTTCACATAAATGTGTTGATAAATAAGCGTTAAAATGGAAAAATATTATGAAAAGAAAAACTTAACCTGAGAAGTTCTGAAAGGCATGTGAAGGAATTGTTTCTGAAGAATCGTTGGCAGAAAATTTATGCAAAATGAGGAATTTTTTTAATTACTCTAGGTACTAAATATATTTTACAGCTTTTACTATATTATTTTTAAATTATATTATGTTAAACATTTATAGACTTAATGAATACAATAAAAATAGAGCTGTAATTTTAAACTCGTATTACTAGAAGACGATCTTGCACTCGAAAATTTCATCTGTTACTGTTTTGTCTACAATCATTGTCTCAGTAACACCCGAATTTAATTTAAGGGAACAAAGCATTATTTTCTAAAGAAGGCATTCGTTTTATTCTGTATTATTTACTGCAGTACATATTAATAACGAATTTATTCATTTCTTTTTAATTTAGTGGAAATTTAAAAATTTAACTCTCAAAAATATTTAATTTATTAAAATAGTTTCTGATAGTTAAAATATCTATACATAGCATAAAATAAGCGGAAAATAAATACCTCTACATAATATCACATACATAATATATAATACCCATACAAATACGATTAACCCCTTAGGAAAATCGAGATGTTTTAACATTGAAATTTATTGAATCCATAAAGAAGTCAAGATTAATGAAGAATTAATGTCAGTAAACTTTTACCTGAGACATCTATGTTTTTATAATGGATTAAATATGCAAATGATGATTTTTGTTACAAAACTTTAAAAAAATGAAAAAGAACGACAACAGTAGTGGTGGTTGATTCTAATGAATCAGAATTTAAAATGATTGTTATGAAGAAGTTTTGGAATACAGTTCAAAATAAACTGTCCTATGGAAATCATCAACATATGTCCTTCGATATCAGTAATCAATCAAGTCATATATGTAATTAAGTTATTTTACATATATGACTTGATTGATTAAAAGTTATTAATAAACATAGAATAAATTGTATGAAAACTTATAAATAGTTTTAAAATTTTTTAATTTTGAAAGATAAATTTATTCAAACTCTTCAGATAATATTCAGTAAAAGATATTTTGCTCTGTGCAAAAGAATTTTTCCAACATAAAACGTAGCTTCTATACGGTAATATAAATGATACGAAAATGAATAGTTATTACTTTGAAATATATGAATTTTTATCTGTCTTTATGTTTAATAATTTCAAGGTGAAAGTTAGGAAATCAAATTAGAGAATAATGATTCCTTTCAAATTTTCAGAAAAAAAGTATTATGAAAAAATTTAAAAATAATATGTATGTTACTACTAAACGTAAACATTAAATGTTTGAATTTATACAACTGGAAAAATATTCAATACACAACTAGAAGATTTAATATCAACTTCAAATATACTCACATTGTAGTTTTAAACCAAATGTTCAGTGAAATAGATTTAAAAGTAAATGTAATACTGAAAGAAAATTTCATGAACATTATTTTTTTTAATTTTTTCTGCTATTAATAAAATTTTTTTAAATTTATTATCAAAAATTTACGTAAAAAATAAAATATAATTATAATTTGTAATATAATGAAAAATAAAGAAAACTATCAAGCAAAAAATTGAATTCACCACCATTTTCAAATTTAAAATCACTGAAAATATTATTGAAAAATCATTCCACAATTTCATGCTCATTTTAGTCATTTATAAAAAGATTAAATGTAGTTCTTAGAAGTATTGAGATAACTATAAAAATATGAGATAAAAATAAAAAATAATAATGAAAAACTGATTTGAACTAGGTAATAGCAGTCTGAATGATTACTCGAAATGAAGTACAGTAATTGTAACATCCTAAATTCCAAGAGGATACCAGCATGATCTACGATTGACAGTGTTGTCCAATAATTCAGTGATGAAGTGATTTTAGACTTCTCGGACAAAAAAAAGATGAATTCTTTCTTAGACTTGATTTATGTTTTAAAAAGTAGAAACAATACATTTTATATTTATCTGAAGCAATTTCAAATACTTTTTAATATTCTGTGGCATGAAAATACAGATTAACTTTTAGTGAAACAGAAACTTACTTATATGCACAGTTGTCCCCCCCAATAACAGAGTACTCTTATAACACTTCTTCATATTACATGTCCCTCATATAACACGTGTTTTCCTCCATTGATTCCCACACTATATTTCTGTACAGCGATTTCACAATTCACAATCAATTTCACGTACCTTCGCAAATTGTGTCAATATTGTGTGTTCTTATAAAATTAAAAGAAATTATATTAAACTTTGAACATTCTGGAAAAAAATGTCAGCTAAAAGTTATTTCAGATAGTTCATACAGTGAATAAATATGTAATAAAACTGTTGTGGAATTATTTGATTTATTTGAAATTTATTGTTTTTCAGGTACATTTATGTAAGTTTTTTTTTTACTTAAAATGTTCTTTGTTAGATTTTAATAAAACGCATGCATTTATTCATAACATAGTTTTTCCTTAATATTTATTTGTTTTAAACACCCTTTCACGAGAAAAGTTAAACGTGAATCATTTGTGCATAACGTGCTATACAAGATCATATATATATATATATATATATATATATATATATATATTATCAAAAATATTTTCATAACTAAATTCACTATATAATTTTTTTGTTATATGACATCATGCAAATTGATGTAAATGAGAATTTATTTTACTTAATTTTTAACCAGAAATTGATTCTCAAGTTTATTTTCGACTTAAAGTGAAAGCATTTACCTTAGTTCTTTGACTCTATTTATATAAGAAATTTACATATTTTCAAGATTTCTATCTTACTTAGAGTCCGAATGGATTCCTTCGCCCCGTAGGCGACTATACTGTGAAAGATGGATATTTGTTATCTATACAAAGGATTCCTGACGCCAGAAGGGAGTCAGAAACAACATAGAAAAGACCAGCAGTGCTTTTCATTCATGGAATTGTGGGATCTAGCTCTTGTTTTACTATCCACTTTCCGGAAGTAGTAAATATTTCTTTTCTTATAAAATTAATCGCATATTTATAAGAATGTAATGCATATAATTAGTTTCTCGTATTAAAATATATTTAAAAGAATTTTAAATATATACGTGTGTAAAAATTTTGTATTTATGTTGTTAATATCAATTCTGTTGTTACTAATCTCAGATGGTTCAATTCCAGAACTAGACCACCTCCAGAAGTCCATAAACAGCTAAAAATAGGCAAAGTACGGTGGGAGCTTTAGGCAGAGTATCTCAGGCCGTGAAGGCCATTCCTACTAAAGCTAACAGGCGGAGACAAATCAAGACTTCTACGGTCTCTGCAGAAGCTTAAACGCTACCCTTTGTCATGAGTCCAGTCCATACCAATACTTCAGAATAGACTTCCATACTCTGAAGCTCACTCAGTTACTTACTCCTTCACATTTATCTTTTTATAAATTTATTTTCTAATATGTTTATAACGATACACACACAAGTGTAAAATATCTTGTTCATAAATACATAAAAGACATAGATCGTTTACTAATGATGTTTTTATACAAGTGACTACTTAACCAATGCATTAATAAAAATTCCTCAGTAGTTTATTAATGTCAGTTACAAGGTTGCGTATTTTTACTATTTTATTTATGCTTTTAAGTTCTACTGTTTTAATTCAGTTTTTTCACCCTTTGGCCATCAGTTAATATAGAGATGATTCATTGCTAAAATCATAGGCTTCTGGAATCTGTAAATGAATGAACAACACGTATGCACTTTCTTACAAAATTTTCTTCATTTTTTATTGATACTTTCAGGGGTGGCATTTTTGTCACTTAAAGTAAAAATGACGGAATATTTTGTTGAAAATATAATTTAAAATGTTAAATAATATTTATTTATCGGAATATATTTGTAAAATCGACAAGTGATATAACAAACGCAATATTGAAAATGTGTTATGGATTAAATAGTTAGTTAATTTAAATTGTTCTAAGAATCTTCAGATTGTTGTGTCAATTCTAATAATTAAAATGCATTTTGCCTATAAACTTTTTATTCAAATTTCCCATCCACAGGCAAAAATTAAACTAAACAATATCGATTATAATTACAGTCAAATGAAAGGAATTTCGATTATTTTATCATCTAAATCACAATGATTCTTCAAAAACCAAATTAATTCTACTTCTTGGTTTTTCAAGATTCATTATGATATCGCAAAGGAATTCATTCTAATGAGAAACAATTTTTTTCACTCAATGAAATATCAAAAAAGATCCATTTTACACCGAAAATACGTCAGACAAATCTAATATTTATCGAGTACTGAAAATCACTCATTTTTGGAAATAATGTGAATGAAAAATGGAATTCTTTATTTTGAACGAATTTATTCTTTTTCATTAAATATATCTTTCAAATTAAAGGTTTTTTTTAATAATTTATTTAACTCAATGAATATTTATCAAAACATTTATGGCACTTGAAAAGTAATCTCATAATACTTTATCTTCTCATGACCAAATTATTTATTGCAAATTCGATCACAACAAATTGATTTCAGTTGTTAATAACAAATGAACAACTCTACAACTACTGTAGTCAGATGAAAAATATAATCTAAAGGTACAATTACTAACACTTCTTTTTTATGTTAATGTAAATTGAAATTTCTTTAAAAATAGATGTAACTTACATGTATCTTTTGTTAGTATCTTAAAAAAAAGTAGCCATTGCTTTATATTGTAATTGTAATAAGAATTTTTCAGAAATATCTAAATATATAGAATATTACAGCAGCCTCTCATGTAATCATAAAATTTAATTTCCCTAAAAAAACTGAAGATAACGTAAAAAAGAAGATCAAAACAAATGAAAATCACTTTTAAAACCTTATAAATATACTTTAAATGTCTCAGATCATTAATATCATTTACTTTTCGCATATTTCAACTTATCACTACAGGAAAGATCATCTGAGTTTTCACATTATCGTAAGGCCAATAACAATAACTTATTTTACTAACTATTAGTATGGTATTTTGATAAATATTTTTTAAAAATATCTTACCACATTTTTTGAGAAGTCTGAATCAAATTGTATTAAATTTGTGAAAGTAATGTAGCTGTTGATGTTCACTAGAAAACACGCAACAAAAAACATGCAATAGTCACTCATATCTTATTCACTTTGACCAAAAGAAAATTCTGACTAAGCACAATTTCTTCTGCGTCTTTTATTTTTTTTTTTATCAAATAGAAGCTTTTACAGCTTTTATATTAAGCTTAAGGTAAAAAACCCGCAATTAGCAAACACTTGTTAGTTTTGTGAATCAGCATTAATATTTCCTACAGACGTCTTAGCTGTTAAATGTTGAATATTATCTCCCTTAATCCAAAAAATCTTCAATTTAATCGTAAAAGCTGATTATCATCACAGATTGCATACT
>JAJQOW010001660.1:0-38477 GCA_037975125.1 Latrodectus hesperus
TGCAAATTTCATGTGTGTGATGTGCCGCTTTCCTGGTGTAGCAATTTTAATGGCCAGTAGTGTATTTAAGTATCTTTGGGCCAACATTTTTGATCTCTGTCAATTAAAATTGCCTATCTGAAACTTATTTAATTGAAACAACAAATGAATGCCTTATGAAGAAATTATATACGCCATCAAAAAAGTAAGTTAAAATGAAGTGTAGTTTTGTTAAAAATGATAAATAAATAATCCTGATTACATACGTTTATTAAATCTTTGAAAATATAATTTGTAAAATTTAACGCAATTTTTAACAAGCTATTTTGAGAAAAACAATTTTAATAATATACACATGAAAAATGGATGGAAATTTGAACCTATTGGTTTTCAACTTTAAATTAAAATTTTATAGACTTCATGCTAAGCATATATTATTTACCAAGTAATAAAATAAATTCATTATATTTTTCAAAGCTAATTATAAAATGAACGCATTTTAAATATTTTTATTCTTCAAAACCGAGTATTGTATCGATTTCGTAAGCATCAACAATTAAAAAATAATTTTCATTCTAAAGGGCATTGAATAATAGAAAATAGAATTATAATTATGAGGTATTATATTCTATTCAATAATTTTTTTTCTGCTTTGGCTGAATAAGTAAATGGATCTGTATGTGTTTACTCATTAACATTTATTATCATTTTCATTTTGTAATCTTATAATTTTCAATGTAAAATATAAACAAATCAAAATAACCAAAATAAATTTGAATGACATTGAATAAATATAATTATCAAGTTGTTTAATATGATATATATATATATATATATATATATAATCATGTATAAGTTTAAATCTGTCAAAAGATATTAAAAAGAATTACAGACTTTGATATTTTTTCGAAAAATTAATGCCCATACAATTATATAACAATCAACTAGTTTTAAAACAGTGAATGCTTTTTATGATACAAAACTATGAATCAATTTACAAACAGTTTTCATTCATAAATGTTTTTATTTTGTAAATTATTCAAATTAAAGTACCTCATTAATATTTCACTTTATGACTTCAAATGTATTTCCCTACAATTTATTTTCCTAAACGGCAGAAAGTTATTTAAATTATTTTGTATAAGTATACTTATTTTACCAACTAAAACCTCTCGACATAACAATTTACTCGCATATATTTTTATCCTATATTTCTTCATATTTTATGTATTTTGTAAGCTTTAGTAATTTATGTACGTTTATCATACCAGAGGATAAAAGCATGTAAATTTATTAGGGTATTACGTTTTCATTGAGGATTTATTTCTAATCTTGCACTTGTTTATAGCATAAGCATTAAGTCTGAGCAATTTTCTTCACGAAATCTTATGCTGAAATTACTATTTGTATTCATGGCATGGGTGTGTATTCTCAGATCACGCCCTAGCATCAAATATTCAAAAGTATGAATGGGCTATTATATTTAAGTATTCAGAACATTGCCAGTTTATGTCATAGGTGGTCAAAATGTATGTTCCTTAATGTTTGTTGATTACTTGCAAGTTTGAGGATAAAATGACAAAATATATTATTATATTTCCGCATATCAAAAAGCTGGGAAAAGTACTGTTCATTATTAATATGTTAATAATAGAGTATTCTAGAATAAATCCTCATTTATTTAGCAATAAATTTTCTGTCGGTGATTTTCATTTATTTCCAAAACTTATAGTATTATCTGTTCAATAACTAGTCACTAAATTTCAAGTGCAAAGTAATTAAAATAATTTAACTATATTTTTTGCAATTTTTTTTTAAAATTGTAGTATAGAAAACTTTAATATTATGTACAATATTAATATAAAAATTAGTAATTTTAATTAAATGCAAATAATTTCTAATTCGTAAAAACTGATTTGCACCTTCGAATACTGTAAATAGAACAGAATTATTAAAACTTTTCTAGAGAAATTTAAAAGGATATTATCAAAATTAATTTATAAATTAGAAAAAAATAATTAATTGAAATAAACATTTCGTATTTAAATTCTTTCAATGAAATCATTTTCCTTGTTTAGTTTTCTCACTTAATTACGATTCAAGAATAAAGGCTATAATCTTTTGAAAATATAATAAACAGAGCAAATATCTCAGAATAAAATTATATATTTGATTAAAATTTTATCAATATTTATGCATAAATTAAATTATTAATTAATATTATTGATTTTTAACTCTTTTCATAGATGTATGTATTTCAACTGTTGCTGAAATGTATGTTTGTAAAAGAATTTATAATTAAAAGGAAATTCTTGAAAATTTTGAAAAGCTTTTAAAGATTATAATACTATTATTTAAATATTAAAATAACATAGTTTGAAATGCTTTTAAATATTATAATATTAAACAATAATAAATATATTCTATTCAGTTTCATAGTGCTTAAAAACCCAGTTGATTTTAATCTATATATGTATGATTCATATTTCGTGTTTTGATTTCGTGAAAACTATTGAAACATCTATCGGAAAAAATTAAGGTCTCTGAAATTCACTTTGTATTAATTCACGATTCTGTGCTGCCCTCTTATATCAGCTTGAAGAACTAAATATGAATCAATTTTGCAAATTTATAAATAATGCTCTTCAAGCTTGAATATTTTGAATAATAAACTGGTTTTTCATTTGCTCATATAAATTTGTGATCAAAGGAAATTTGATCACAAATTTGAAATGTGAAAAATATGAAAAAATTTGTCATATTTTTTTACAATGATTTGTAAAATCCAATACATAAATTGCAAATTTCAAAAATATTTGACAGATTTTATGAAAGTAACAAAGTAATTGTTTCTTTTCAATAGTCCTTATTTAAATCAAAAATTAATTGAATATTTAAATTAATTATATCGTTATTCCATTGTGCAATAATTAATAATTTGAATTTATTTAATCTAAATAATTTTTATTGACAGCATTTTCAATTATTTCAAGGCTGAATAGAATAATTTTTAAATTCATTAATTATTCGTTAAAAACATTATTGCTGTTAACATAAAAACAAATAATATATATATATATATATATATATATATATATATATATATATATATATATATATATATATATATATATATATATTGCAGCTAATAATTCAGAAGATGAATTTCTCCACTACAATTTCAAAAAAAAAAAAAAAAAAAAAAAAAAAACGTCATTAGATAAATTGATCCATACTGAATTAATAAATTTCGTTATACTTTATGAATTAGCAAAAAATATTTTCATTTCATTACAAAATGGTCTATTTGAGATATTTTTATGTAAAAAACTATATTTTATTATTGATTCTCATCATCTCTCAAGCTTCAATTCATTTGCCTCAGAAAAAATGATTTCCCTCAAAAAATATAAAAATGATTAAGAAAAATCAATGCAAAGGAACCAGAAAATGAAATTTTCAATTAATATTAAGTAAATGATTTGCAAAACTAACTGGGATGACATTGGCAAATAAAACTCAATTAAACTTCACAGTGAATATGAACTTTTTAGTGGTACATTGGGCAGTGTAACTGTATTTTTAAAAATGCATTATATGGAAAGTATGCATATGTAATATCTAACTAAGGAAATATTGAGATTATTTCTTCATGAAAGTTAAGCATTGTCACAAGGGATCAAAAGTTTATTAAGTGTTTGCGTGGCTAATAGAGTACAAATAAGACTTCCTGTTTTTTTTATGCAATTTTTTCAATTTAATATTTTGGAATCAATTTATTTAGAACTTAAATATAAGTCAATATCTTGATTTAAAAATTGAAAATACGAAATTATTGAGGAATTTCCAATAAAAACTCTAATAGATATTTTAAATAAATAAAAAAAACGAATTCAAACATTTTCAACTCTAGTAATTGTAAAATAATTTGCAATGTCTGAAACTTGAAATAAGATATATTTAAAAAAAAAAAGTTATTCTTAAAGCAAATTATCATTTATGCATCTTACTTTGCATTTTCATAGTTTATTTGATCGCAGAAAGTAATTTTATTATTGAAACCCGACTTTGTTTTGTTTTTCTAATAAACTTCTAAGAATACACTTTAAATATTTATGAACGTTTTTTATTTAAAAGAATATTGCAATAAATCATAACTTTTCAGTCAAGTAAAAAGAATTCTATACTAATTATGAATTGTGTCTTCATTAATTTCAATATAAACTTACAAATTTATATACAATGTTTCAAAAAGCTAATTATATAAAATTATTAAGTTAATTATATAAAGCTCTATAGTATTTATTACTCATCTATTAAATACTTAGTTACACTTAAAAAAATTTTTTTCAAAAAATAAGTGTATTGATATCTTTGTGTAATTATATCATATTGATGAATCCTATCAAAGCTGATTTTGTGTTTTTTTCTAATGTAAGACGTACTGATACTTTTCTTTTTACACATAAGTAATTAAACCTTCAAAGGAAAATTTATTGAATTTTCTTAGAAAATAAAATGAACTTTTTTTTACTTCTCATTGGTAACTGTCATTTAATTCAAACCTATTACTCTTTTCTTTCAGCATCGTTTTGGTTCTTGATTTCTTCGTAGAATAAAGTGTTACTACCTCAGTTACATTTCCATAGGCTACCTTATATATGTGACTATATGAAATGAAATATATTCCACCTCAAATAAAATCTGATTTTTTTTTATTTGAATAATAAGGTATCGACATTTCGGTTTATAATTCATATAGGAATGTTAGTCCATAAATTCAAATATTTGTGCCCACACAACCATTGATATCTCTTAGATATCCAAAACATATCTAATTTAGATCCAGATATCTGTTAGACATAAAACACATCTATTAGATGTCTACAATTTGGATATCCACGACTTAGATATCCATGAGATATCACAGAGGTAACATAGTTTAGATATTAACATGGAGATATGCTAGGGATATCTCATAGATATCCACAACTTTTGCAATGTGGATATCTCAAAATCCCTTCACATGGATATCTATTAGATATTTCAAAGTTAGATATTACTGGATGTACTTGTTATAGATGTTGTTTAGATATCCAAGCCTAGATATCTCCTATACATCTAAAGAATGATATAATGTAAACACGAGTGAAAGCAAGGAATTTTTATTCAAAATTTTTATTGTATTTAAATATGTTAGATTTTAAATGGGGCTCTCACTGTAACTTAAGAAAAGATTTAAGCTGTTATGTGCCTGTAGTTTAACTCAATAAGTGAAGTGAAATTAAAATCGGCAATTAATTTAACCTCGCAAAAACTACCAAGCCTTTTTAGTGCACCAAAGGTATACAACGTGCAAAATATATTTCATCTACTTTTATTTTCAATGAATAATTTTTATCTTGATAAGTTAGTCTATGTTGTAAAATGAATAAAATGTATGCTTTTGTATTATTTTTTGCGATCTGGGATGCAATCGGCGATTGAATTTTGTTATCAAAATATAATAAATTATCTAGTTTATTTCTTTTTTGTAATCAAATAATTGCTGGTTAATTAAAATGCAACCATTTCAGGTTGTTGATTGCGTTTTTCTTTTTTATTTCTGGATATTGTGTATTGTGAAAAAATTTAAAAATCCTTGTAAGTAATTCATCAAATATTTATATGTCAATCTAACTTTACCCCCATATTTCTATATTGCCTTGTTTATTTTAAATTGCCTTCTTTATTTATTGAATTAAATTGTATTTATTGAATATAATTGTATGTACATATAATTTAGTATCAATACAAAAGCTAAAATTAAGTAAATCACTTAAGTGACTGATTCACTGATTTAAATAAAACTGGAAAATATAATTATAACTTGGTATTAACAAAGCTGATATACTCATAAGTAAACATATAATTATAACTTTGTTCTTAATTTACTCTGCATATTATAATGTATTATTGATTTAGGATCCAAACTTGCTTGAAAAATGGAGACGGGATATTCCTCGGGCTAATAAGCAATTGACTTTTTGGCTAATTGTAGTATGCACGATCTATCGTCCTGATAACATCTTAAACTAAAGCCAATAAGCGAAAAAGATCCATCAGAAGGTTATAAACATAAACGATATTTAATTAACACTATATACAAATGTGATACATATAGGGCGCGATAGTGACGACAGCTTCGGTCGGAGTTTTTAGTCAGAGTGACAGCTCGTTCTTTTTTCCCTGAATCACTGGTGCGGTACTGCCATCTGGTGTCTATGTTGGATTTGACATCTCTTGCTGCCATCTGGTGGAATGTACTGGATTTAATATTGTATGTGCGATCGCCACAGTACTTCCCCCTAGTGCGATGCACGATTAAGAGGAGTATCGAAGATTAAATCGTACACGACGACCTGAACGAGTGATGACAGTTGGAGGTTGGTTGCTAGCGGGAACAGGACACGTCTCAGCCGTAGTGTTCTGAACAGGACTTGGAGTGTGTGGAACATCTTGTTGCCCGTTAGAACTCTCGTTGAACGAAGGTGGGAGAAGAAATGCTGGTTTCAGCCTGTCAATGCTGATGGTGGTTTGGGAACCACTGACGTCCAGCAGAAAAGTTTTCTCGTGACGAGTGATGACTTTAAAGGGTCCATCGTAAGGGTGTTGAAGAGGACGCTTGACAGCATCATGCCTCACAAAAACATGAGTGCATGAGGAGAGTTCTGACGGTACAAAAAAGGAAGGCGTGGAAGAGAGATGTCTCGATGCAGGGGTTGGTGACAGCTTTGACATCTGCTCTTTAAGATCTTGTAAGAATGAATGATCAGGAGTATCCGGTGATGGCCTAACCGATGCTGGGTTGAAAAAATCACCTGGAAGGCGAATGGTGGTTCCATAGACCATCTCTGCACAAGTCGATTGCAGGTCTGGTTTAAAAACAGAACGTAGACCGAGCATGACAGTCGGCAGGGCTTCGGTCCAACGCTGTGACTGTGACATATGAGCCATGAGCGATTGCTTAAGACTGCGGTGCCATCTCTCCACGATTCCGTTGGATGACGGATGGTACGGAGTCGTCCTGATGCGCTGAATTCCAAGTAACTTGGTGAGTGCTTTGAAGAGATTCGAATGGAATTGTCGCCCCTGGTCAGTAGTAACAAGTTCGGGAACACCAAAACGTGCTATCCAATGATTATAGAAGGCTCTGGCAGTCGTGTCAGCAGTGATATCTGCTATGGGAATTGCCTCTGGCCACCGGGTGAAGCGGTCTATGCATGTCAGAATATATCTTGAGCCTTCTGATGGTAATAGCGGTCCAACAATGTCGATGTGGACATGAGCAAAATGCTTGTCTGGCACAGGAATTTTTGGAACGGGCTCTTTGTGTGACGCTGAACTTTGTACTTTTGGCTAGAGAGGCATGCCTTAGTCCAGGCAGTTATATCACTGAGCATAGATGGCCATACATATCGCTGTTGAATAAGTTTTTTCGTCGCCCGTATGCCAGGGTGTGACAAGTTGTGGAGTTGCTGAAAAACAGGTTGCCGGAAGGATGCAGGTAGATAAGGGCGAACAGTTCCTTGAGATGTGTCACAAAAGATTGAAGTTTGTGGGTCTAACTTCAAGGGTTGAAAGTTGAGACTGCTGGCACAAGGATTCGACAAAAGCGCCTGTAATTCTTGGTCATTCTCCTGTGCTGCTGCGATGGACGAGAAGTCAATGGCAGAAGGAATGGTAATGTTGTGTATGCGTGATAAGGTATCTGCCACGACGTTTTCCGATCCTTTGACATGTTTAATATCGGTGGAGAACTGTGCGATGAAGTCCAGTTTCCTGAGTTGTCTTGGAGAGGATGAGGAATTTGTAGTAAAGGAAAAGGTGAGAGGTTTGTGATCTGTCTGGATCTGGAACTATCGTCCCTCCAAGGAATGTCAAAAATGTTTCACAGCTGCATAGACGGCTAGAAGTTCTCTATCGTATGTGCTGTATCGAGTTTCCGTAGAAGTGAGCTTCCTTGAGAAGAAGGCGAGGGGTCTGATGCCATGTGGAGTTTCAGCTTGCAGAGTGGCGCCAATGGCCATATCTGAAGCATCAGTTGCAAGAATGAGTTTGTCATTATCTGTGTGATGAGACAAGGTAGTGGCTTGAATCAGGTCCTCTTTGCAGCGTTCGAAAGCAGCGCTAGCTTCCTCGGACCACACAACTGGGCGATTGTCCTTCTTCTTGCTATCTTTTAGGAAATGAGTGAGAGGAGCTTGTCGGCGGGCGGCTGCTGGTAAGAATCTTCGGTAAAAATTAATCATGGCCAAAAAACGTCGAAGCTCAGCCACAGTTTGGGGTTTTGGGAAAGATGATATGGCTTCAACTTTTTCAGGAAGTGGGCGAACCCCATCTTGGGTGATCAGACAACCTAAGAATTTGATTTCTGATTGGCCGAAGATGCACTTAGATGGGTTGAGTGTGAAACTGAAGTGTTGCAAGCGATTAAAGACTTCTTTCAAGTGAGAAATGTGTTCCTCTTCGTTTGTAGAACCGATCAGGATGTCATCAAGTTAGGCAATGCAGTAGTCAAAACCTTGAAGAGCATTGTTAATGCATCTCTGAAAGGTCTGCCCAGCGTTTCGGAGGCCAAATGGCATAAAAACAAACTCGAAGAGTCCAAAAGGTGTCGTCACCGCCGTCTTTGGTATGTCGTCAGGAAAAACAGGGATCTGGTTGTAGGCGCGTGTGAGATCGAGAGTGGTAAAAATTTTTCGCCCAGCTAACAGATGTGTGCAGTCCTGGATGTGTGGGACAGGATAGCGGTCCGGAACTGTGACAGCATTCAGGCGTCTGTAGTCACCACTTTCTTTGGAACCATGTGCAAAGGACTTGCCCAAGGACTTTTGGATGGACGGATAAGGCCTTGTTGTAGCATGAATTGGAATTCTTCCTTTGCCGAATTTAGGAGAGGGGTGCTGAGACGTCTGGGCTTGGAAAAAACTGGAGGGCCGGTGGTCTCAATATGGTGATATATCTCGTAACTGGGCCTATCACCATTGAGACCCGAGGTGTTTAGAAGAGCGGGATAAGCAGACAAAAGTTTGTGGTATTTTGAAGATTCAGTTATTAACATAACTTTCTGAAGTGGCTCAGTAGAAATTTTTCTTGTGACCGAGATGTTGGTTGTGGGGTCCAGAAGTTGCCTGCGCCGGACGTCGACAAGTAAGTTGAAGTGTCTCAAAAAGTCAACACCAATGATAGGATTTGAGACGTCAGCGACTATAAAAGGCCAGGAAAATGATCATTGTAGGTTTAAGTTGAGAGTTAATAACTTCGTTCCGTAAGTTGGAATAGGAGTGTTGTTAGCTACATATAAAGTCAGTTTTTCTCTTTGGATATTAAAATTCTTATTGACGGAGAATGACGGACACGCCAGCCCCAGTGTCAATAAGAAATTTCATGTTTAAATTTCATGTTCATGTTTAGAAATTTCATAAGGTTGGATTTGCTTTCCAAAATGGTGGGGGTTTGACAGAAACAAGAGACACACTAGTTTGTTTTTCGACCTCGTCGTCACTCATGGTGATACGAAATATAGGAATGAGCCACAAGAAATTATACAAGAAACAAATCAGAACACAAGAAAAAAATGAATTTCCCAGGGACAACCTTAACAACAATGATCAAAAGGTAATCAAAATGTAGGAAAGGAAATTAAGACTGCTACCAATAAGTACATATGATGCAATACAATTATGAAAAATTATGAATTAAAAAAAGCAACAATTTTAAGCAATCAATAGAAAATGCGAATATGTAACTTGTAATATAACACAATGAAACAAAGGAATAGAAAAAATATAGCAAGGCATGAAAAATAACACAAATAAATATAAATGGATAGCAAAATATGGAATGAAATAAATTAGCGTTTAACGATCCGATGGCAATAATGAAAAAATGAAAAGAATGGAACGAGCTTACTTAAGATGATTGAAGTACGCATGGAATTCAAACGGTAAGAAACACAAAAATATATATAAATAACGATGTCGGCAACGATAAAGCACAAAGTACCTTTAGTAGAGCACAAACACGTTCAGTAAAACAGTATTGTCCGCTAAAACGAAAGCAGTTTGGCACCAGCACGTGTATTTTCATCGGTGAGGGCGATCTGTCGTAATTCACAAAATCCTTGATTTTCAGTCGAAATAATGATGAATATTTCACGTACGATGATATGGGGAGCCATTGAAAGATGATATATTATCAGATTAGAAGGCAGCTACACGATCGAAACGGATAACTAATTGTCCGTGGAAGCGAATGCTTTTCGGTTCGAGAATAAATGCACGTGTTCTATCTTCTAAGAGTCACCAATTTGGCTAATTGTAGTATGCACGATCTATCGTCCTGATAACATCTTAAACTAAAGCCGATAAATGAAAAAGATCCATCAGAAGGTTATAAACATAAACGATATTTAATTAACACTATATACAAATGTGATACATATAGGGCGCGATAGTGACAATAGCTTCGGTCGGAGTTTTTTAGTCCGACTGACAGTTCGTTCTTTTTCCCTGAATCACTGGTGCGGTACTGCCATCTGGTGTCTATGTTGGATTTGACATCTCTTGCTGCCATCTGGTGGAATGTACTGGATTTAATATTGTATGTGCGATCGCCACAACTTCTTCAGATGTAGTGTGTTCTTTGCGCTTTAAATAAGAAGACTTAAATACCTATTATACACAAAAGTTATCAGATGGAACTGTAAGTTATTTGTGTTGTATAAATTTTTTGAAATGTATTAAGACATTTTTTAATGTTTTGTGAATATATGTGCTTAGGTGTAAAAATTGCCAAAGGAAAGCCAAATTTGATGAAAGATGCTATTCCAAGCATCTTCCCAAATTTGCCCAAGTACTTTTCATCAAGCACAAGAAAAAGAAAACTGCCTGGTCTTAGAAATACAGCAAAGAAAGTATGTGACAATTTTCCAACATCAGTAAAAAATAAGCAAACTTCTATGCATGGTAAGCAATTTATCACTGTCAAGAAAAATTTATCAGTAATTGAATACTTACTAAATGATTCCCAATCAAACTCATTCAGTTCTATAAATATTTTATAGATTATTATTCAAAGTGTATTGTAATTTACAAAATGAATCTCAATTGATTATTTCAGTAGGTTATTTTTAAAAAGTAATCTCATTCAAATTAACTGTTTCATCTTAGCAAATTTGTATTTTGCATTCATAAAAATTGTTACTATTTAAAGATTTGTTGCTTTTAGGTGAAATTTTGCTACGTATATTTGATCAAAGAATGTCATTTGCTTTTATTTAAAATCTATCCAATAAACTAGAATGGTGATATGAAATATATGTAAAAATTTTGTTAAATTTATGATCTTAGATTGAAGCATTTTTTTAGAATTTGTTTCTAATTATTTATTTAAAAATTAAAATAATCTTTTTAAATTCCATTACAGAAAATATTATAGAATCATTACCTGAAATAGACCATGATATACTGGAATCCTCATTACCAACACCTGAATTTAATTTTGAATATTTGAAAACACAGTTACACCAGCATCTCTTTGTCTGCTCAATGGTCATACTCTATCACAAGGGACTCTGTGGTTCTTTTGTTCTGGACTATTGATCATTGTTTAGAAAGGTGGATTGTAATAAATGAAAATCTTAATGTCAAAGTATGCTTACTATTATTCTATTTGTTTAAATTTTTGCACGGTTACTTATTTTATTTATTAAGAAGGTTTCAATTTTATTAGGTTTTCTTAAAAGGAAATTTATCTACAATTGGGAGCAGTTGTAGGCTAACAGGAATGGAAAGTATACGTAATTTGATTAAAAATGGGGAGAAGTATATTATCTGTGCTGATGCTAGGAATATGTAAGTAAAATAATTTTCTCGTTTATTAAATGCAAATAAATATTGTTATGTATTAAAATTACTTATTTTATATTTATAGAGGAAAAAACTGCTCAGGTTATGTTCCTAGTACATCAAGAAAACTGGTCGTTGTAAAAATTGCTTCCAACAGCAACCTAAAATTGGCCCTAGACATGCTTCCAACAGTTTTCTTCTGTTGAAGAAGAAACAATATTTTCATAATACTTTATGACAAAATGCAAGGCTTAAAATGAAAGTAAAGTTTCTAACAGAAATTAATTTATCAAAAATATCTTTCCTTGGTATTTTTTAAAATCTTCTGAATATGAATGCAGTTTTTTTTCACTTCATTGTAATTTTCAAGTAGTAAACAATTTATTACCATTTCATTAAAAGTTATAAATAATAATTTACTAAAACATTTTCTTTCCATAAATTGCAAATTGCTCTTTTCATTTAGACAAGTTTTTCACATATACAGCTTGTAAAATTAACATTTATAATATTTGTATTTGGAAATAATTAAATATGTTTACTAATAAGTATGTAATTATTTTCCATGTATTCATAATAATAAATAAATTTTTACAACTTTACAGGGATGTTAGATTAAACATATGCACAAAAATATTGAATATTTTATTTTATAATTTGATAACTATTGTAATTTCAACCTATTGAGCTACCAGTAAAGCTTCCAATTAATTCAAGTGAAGATTTGCAGAAAATAGAAAGTTCTTTAAAAGATGAAGCTATAAAAGATTGTTTGATATTATTTTTTCCATGCTGAGCAAATGTTTATTATATTCAAAAATCAAATTTGTGATGAAATTTTCTTTTAGATTCTTAGACTTTCTGATTGAGGTGGCCACACAGTTGATTCAACTGTAAAACGCATTATGAAGAAATTAATGACTGATTTTATTGCCCAAAATTATAGCTGGCTGGGTGTGAAAGGAAAAGAAGTTTTTTCTAGTCTCGGATTATGTGAAATTGTATTTTGGTATGTCAATAGCTTCTCAATATCATTCTCACGATATTTGAATTGAATTAAATGACTGTTCCTTACTTAGAATATAAATCATTGCTGAGGCAGGCAATGCTTATTTGAACTGTGTATTGAACATAATTTTAGAATTAGTTTTTCATCTGGGTAGATGGCGAATCGTATCAGTAAGAGATTGGTTCACTTATTTGATAAATGTACTTTGTTTAGGATTGTTATTATTTATTTTTAATTTGGTAACAATTCCAAATCTTTTAGTTTTTTGTCAGTTTGTTATAAATTAAATTACATACACTGTGATATATTGTATTATATTTTTCTTTGTTATATTTTAAATTATTTTGGTGGTTATTTAAAAACCTTGTGTAAAACATTATTTATCAGAGGATGAAAATGTTTCATTAATGAATTATTTAAGTGAATGACAGTGAATATTCATGTTTATAAGGAGCTAGGAAGTAATTCTGACATGCAACCCAGGAAAAAAGTTTTCTAAGATTATCAATATTAATCTTATTTTAAAACTTTATTTGATTTTTCTTCTGTTACTTAGTTTTTTTCCTTAACTTAGGCTTAATAATTCTTAATAACTTAGGCTTAGAGACTTCATTCTAGAGTATTGTTCCTTTGCTTTGTGTGCTGCATATCATGGAATGCAGCTGACAAAGTGAGCTTGAATTACAAAAATTTAGTGCATATTTTAATTATTTTTGAATTAATAAATATTTTTTTCTATTTCACAGCTGCTGCCCGAAAAAATCCTTCTTTGATTGGACCTGCCACTGATGCTGATATAGAGTTGGCAATTAAAAATTGGCTTAGACATGCCAAAGCAAGATGCAGCAAACATATTTGTATTCAAGAAAATTCTCAATCACTTGTTTAATTCTTGTAAAAATAAACATTGCTGTTTTTCTATACTTCCTTGCCTGTTCATTGATCCTTGGAAAAAACAGATAATCTAACTTTTTAATAAATTATAATGTATTTTTCTATGAACTTATTCTAATTATGCAATATTCTATTAATCAAGTTTGAGATATCTATAAAAGAGCTTCAATAAGAATGTGAAAGTTTTTAAAACTAAAGATTCATCAATCAAGTTTAAAAAATTAAAGTGTAAGAAGTTTAAAATGCTTACTAGCAGCTTTCTTAAAGATATCAAAAATAAATAATTTTGTTGCACTAGGCAAAACAAACCATCTTAAAATAATTACTGTTACTTTTAAAAGCTAAGCTTTTTAAGATTATTTAGATTTTCGTTTTGATACTTTTCAGGTTGATAGTAAACACTTAAAATTTATTCTACAACAAATGTGTTCTAACCAAAAATTGAAAAACTATACTAACACTATTATTTAAGACTCAGAATATATATATTTAGTCACTGGGGTTTTAAGAGAATTTGTTTTTCTTTGTAAAAACTATTCTACTTAAGTTTACAAAAAGGAATTCAAATTCAATCATTTCTGCAATTCTTTTAAAATTCAAACATTTGATTTTAGAAATCAGTTTATTACCATGTGTAAGCTAGTAAATAAAATGATTTTTAGTTTCAAAAACAAAAATTTCCTTATTTAGACATCAAAAATATTTCCATTAGGGATTGAAAAAGAACATTCAAAGTACTAGCAGAGTAAGTAAATAATGTTATAAAGACCGTCTATTTGTAAGAAAAAAATACAAGCAATATTTACAAAAAATTAATTTAACTTTGGTTTAACAAAGTGTTAGAGAAAAAATTTGTCTATCAAATTATTTATAAAAAATAGTCAAAACATTGTAAAATTTATATTTTTTCATTCTGTGCAAAAATATATATTCAATCATTAAATTTTGAATGAGTTTTATAAAAATTACATATTTGTAAGCATTTTGCTAAAAAATTTCATAAGTAAAAAAAATACAACTTTATTTTAATTTTCTAACATGGAAAGTTTAAAAGTTCTGAAAAATAAACACAGATATCCAAATGACATCCAATCAGATTTCATTTAGATGTCTCATAGAGATCGTATTTAATTCCAAATGGATATCCCATGGATATCAAAACATATCTGAGATATCTAATAAATATCTAACGTATATCCAAGGGTTATCCAAAATCTCTAAGCGACATCCACTAGATGTCGCAATATCCGAATATCCACTTGACATCTATTTGCTGCGACCCTTTGGATAACTGGTGGATATGCCGTAGATATTTGGATATCGTGTGGACATCTCAGAGACAAAACGATATCCAATAAAATGTCTAGGACATATCTCTTAGACGTCGTGTGGATCTTTGTGGTTGTTTGGGTGGTGTTATAAGGAATTCAAAAATAAACGAAACATTTTTTTAAATTTTGATAAAAAGAAATCAAAAAGACTTAAAAAGTATAAGTAATGAGATTACAGTTCAATTCTATCCTCCACAGTGGTAAAAGGCGGCTATTGCTTTTGGAGTTCCTCAGCTAATGCCCGCATCCCACCCTACCTAGCCTTGCGAAACAGTTCTATACAAAGTGGTTATGTTACAAAATTTTTCTATTATTTTTTGAGAAGCATAGTAAATATAAAATAGAGAACAAGCATTAGTATATATTTTCATTAGAATATTGTTGACGTCAATATATACATTGTAAATCTTTTAATATTAATAAGCTAATTTTATAAGAATATCTGAAAAATGATGTACAGATTTTACAATTTTATCAATCAATAGGTAACTGACACAATTTAGAAACATTTCGTTTAAAAATAACAGCTTTCATTTTTAGATGAACTACCCTTATATTCCTATCTTTTCCTATGTATAATTTCACTATTCTACCCATATACCATTTATTTTTGTTGTCATATTATTTCTTTTATCAATAACTATATCACTTAATTAAATATTTTCTTTTTTAAAAATTCATTTATTTAAGTGTAGCAAATTATTCAAATGACTAAAACTCCAGTGTTTTCAAATTGATTGCGTTGTCTTTACAGCTCTTTCCCACTTGTTTAGATGGATTACGTTTGAATTCAAATAAATTAGCTCAACCAGTGCGGAAACAGGTCAAGTAATAAGAAATTTTTGCTGATAATACCAAATTCATCGATATCTGAAGCAAAGGGTGTTAAAGGATTTGATATTAGCATTCCTTTTACCTGTACCATAATTGGGAATAATTCTCGATAGATATAGTTTGCTTTGCTTACTACCCGCTTTAAATAATATTTGAAATTTTCACATCCCCTTCTTATAGGCCTCCAAAATTGGAAGCTCTTGGTGGGATGTGCTTCTATTCAATTCCTTCTTCACTTAAATATTTATTAACGTTTTCGTGTGCCTGAAATAAACTATACAATTTCTTTAATTCCTTTATTTGTTCCAACAAATTTAGAAGCATTGTCCTAAGTGATTAAAAAATTAAACGGAAAATAAATCGTTTTAAAATAAGAAATCATTGATTCTGATGTCAGACCCGCGACTATTTCTAAATATAAAGCCTTAGTAACTAGGTGGATAAATTATCACATATAAGTTTTATGTAGTGACCCTTTCCATCGTTTTTAATGAAAATGGTCCACAAAGATCGATTTGAGCTGCATTGAAAGGATAGAGAAGATTAATTTTTTCTACAGTCAAATCACCCATTTGTTGGTTTTGGATTATATTTTACTCATATAGTACGCTTGTGAGTCCTTATCAAGCACTTGTTTCTGGCATTTAGTGGCCAGTATTTTTGACTATGTGGTACAAGAGAACCTGATCATTAATTTCTAAGTATTTTTATGATAGCAATAAATAATTAAAAATGTTAATTTATATTTAATTGACAGTAGTGTGGGAAGCTCAACTGAGTAAGTTAATTTGAAATGTAGTAAATAAGCTCCAATTCTAAATAAATTCTGATCCTCTATGAAGGGATGCTAAAATATGCATTTACTTTAGTGGGACACAATACATGTATTTTTCAAGAAGCTGAATTCTAAAGCAAACTCTGAATTTGTATATTTCTTTATTATAAAGACATAACTTTCTGTTTTGATTTCTTTAGATTTTAAATGATCTGTAATGTTTTAGCTTGAGATTAACAATTATAAGAATGAAATTAAGAATACGCATATTAGTATAATAATTACTCCAAATAAGGAAAACGTATTTCATGATATTTAGAAGTTAAGTTTAAGCTAACATTATTAAGATTCTTAAGCCCAGTAACATAATCATTTTTCATTTACAGTAGATATTTCATCAATTTTTATAATATCAGTTGATTGTAAAAAACCTGGAACATTTCATCATAAGGAATTATTTACATTAATAAATTATATTTTACACTCTCGTGAAAGACAATTCACAAAGTTTTCTTTGCCAGGGCAGTGATACCAAGAGCAAGGATCAGTAATAGTTAAGATTTCATTAACTTTGTTTGGAAAAAAAGGTTTTTCAGCTTTTGCCAGATCAATTTACATAGTACAACTCGTCCTTATATAGTTTCAACCTCGGCTGTTAAGGCATTGTCCCATGGTAGCTTCAACTGCAACAGTGTTTACAGCAAACATTCAGCATACATGGTGAAAGGAGTAATAAAAGCAAGGGGATCGAAGATCTAAAGCAAGAAGAACAGTTTTCAGTATGGTCCAAATGGTTCATTTATCACAGGAATTTATATTTGGAAAATTTTGTATGGCAAATGCGTCTGATTCAAAATTCCAGTCTGTTCTCCTCACTTTTGCAGAGTTGGTTATCCCATGATCTGCAGAAATTAAATATGCAGATCAAAATGTTCTCTTTTCCAATGTTTAAGTAGCTTTTGTTCATGGATAACCCATTTCTAAGTGACATTTTGGTATCAATCATGATTTATTTTGCTTGGTGACAAAAATATTAAGCTTCTTCAAAGCTAGTCTCCACCAGAAATTATATTATCTAAGTAAAAGCAGAAGCCAGATTGTTGAACTGTCTCAGCATATTTTTCAGTTAATTGTGGTATGTTACAGCAGGAAGTAAATACAGACTTGCATTTAATCCAAAAATTACATGTTTAAGACGATATGTTTGTATGTTTGATTTACAGACAATCAGTTGATTTTCAAACACATGAAAGGAACTGCATTTTGAGTCATCTGAAATAGCTATCTGAATAAATGCCTTTTCTATGTAGAAATTTTCAACAGTTTGAACTAAGTTAACAAATAAAGTAAAATACGATCCATATTAAATCCTATGTGTAAACAATCCCCTATAATGAGATTGTTTATTATTCAGATGTGAGCTTCTATCAAAAACTATTATAGTTTCAGTAGTCATCAAAACTTTCTTCCTTTATTATAACTGTATGGAGTAAGTAATAAATTTGTCGGTTGTGAGGTTCACTTCCTTCTTTACCTTTTCCGATAATACCTAATCTTAAATATTCCACAATAATCTCTTTCTATTGTAAACACAACTCTGATTTACTTTTAAGCTTCTGTATTATGTTAAAAAAAGTATCGTTTAGCTGCAGACTAATTAACTCTTTCCAATCTTTTCTCCCTTGAAATGAAACTGTGTAGCGATCGACTTCAAAACAAAGTATGTTTTTGCAAAATTTCCATCGCATTTTGACTTTTCGAAATACCAAGCGTTCTGAAGCTAATTATTTATTAGATTTAAACAAACACACCATATACAAATGGAAAACATTACACTCACATTTGCAAATAAACACACAGGAGAAATTTAAAATTTGTGGCCTGTCTAAGCACCAAGGCAGTCACCCATTCTTTTCGAAGTTCACTGGCAGACTTCCTGATTTCCTCCCTTAACATTTTGAAACCCACTTGAAATTTTCTCAAATTGGAAGCAAGAATGTTCTCGCATTGAATTTATTGAGATGAAACTATAACATAGATATGTGATGTCATTGTGAATATTAAATCGATGAAATTTCAATTACGTCATATTGAATTCTTGTTTTCATTTTGACTGATGGGCAATATCAGTTTTGTGAAATTACGACTGCTTATTTATAAAATCATTGGATTTATTTAAGTATGCATTTTATAATTTATTTATATTGAAGCTTAGAATGCGTACTTTGTTAACACTTTTTTATTTTAATAATTTGTTAGAGAAATATGAAAACTGTCATTATCCAACATAACTAGTGTACATTTCATTAAAATTTCATATTTTAAACTTAGTCAAACTCATTGAAATACGTCATTGCTTTGAATATAATGTAATTATATTTTAAGAATAAATATAATAATGTATTCCTAAATATTATAATTCTGAAAAAATTATATTAAGAGCATTAAATCAACGTTCACGTTTTCCAGGTGATATTCGGTTGGTTTATAACCGACCGAATACATATATATATATATTATTATAACTTTATAATCATCAGAAATCATTCAGTCTAGTGATGTTTACAATAAGTGAATACGTTGATTGCATTTGTGTAATATCCTCTGTACATCTTGGATAATTTCTTGTCTCAATCCACTGATCTTTGTGAATCATTAATATTTCTCTTTCTACATTTTCTATGAAATATACCTGAAGAAATTTTTGTCTTCATTGAGTAGTAGTATAAATGATCACATTTTGTGATAGATTTGTCGACTGTTGGAAAAAACATAATCGACTTCATCTTTGTTGATGTTGATTGAAGTGATTCCGAAAGACATCATTTGGAAGCGGGCTTTTATTTGGAAGTACACTTTTATATTTTGTAGAAAGTGTTTTGATTCTGGAATTTCCTCGATCATGTAATGCACAAAATGAACTAGTAGGATAACCCCTCTTCATTGGCGACAATTGCGAATTTTTTCCCCAATTTTCAATCATAATTTTCATCGACTCCCCCTCCCACCACATGCAATAATATGTACACAATAATACTTTTCTTTGAGTATTTTTGCGCTAAACCTACACTACAACCATAAACTTTAAAAATTACCAAGAATACGGAAATTTATTAACATTTTGCAACACCGATACTCAGCATTGAAAAAATAAGAATCCTAAGCCTTTTTATTGTCCTTGCGTTGGTATTCTCACGTTGGGTATTCTCACGGTTTCGCGAGAATTTTCAATTTGTCTGGAATTGGTTTGGTCAGCTTAAAAGTTAAGTTAGGAGCACGCGCAGATCTGAATAAATATTTTCTCATAGGGAGAAGGAGAAAGTTCTGTGACGCCAATTTCAATTTCAGACAATCTCATTCGAGTCGATCCTTCTATCACTATTGAATCTGTTCTGAATGTGTATGTTGTATATATTTTCGTATGATTGCAATTCACCATATTATATATTCACGGCAGCAGACTTATGCAGAATCATAGATAAATTTTTAAGCGGGCGTAAGCGAGCATTAGACAATAGACAAACATCGCCAAGTACACAGACGAGCGTGGTTCCGAAAATAAAATCAAGAAAATATTCTCAAGAATACTTAAATTTTGGGTTCACTAGTACTGAAGTAAATGAAGAAAGGCCCCTGTTTATAATTTGCTCAAAAATGTTGTCGGCAGACAGCATGAAACCTAATAAACATAAACGACATTTGGAAACGCTTCATAGTGAGTACAATTCCAGAGAATTCTTCGAATTAAAATTAGAATCATATGAAAAGCAAAAATCATTGTTTAAAAAAACTTTGTCTGTGAATGAAGAAGCTTTAATTGCCTCTTACAAAGTTTCATATAAAATAGCCTGATGTAAAAAGCCTCACACCATTAGTGATGAGCTTATTTTGCCAGCCGCAATTGAGATTGTAGAAATTATGTTTGGAGATAATTTTGCAAAACAATTGCAGTCTCTATACCTCTTTCAGATTATACTGTTTCCCGTTGAATTGCTGATAAAGCTGAAGATGGAGAGTGTCAGCTTTTGTCGAAGTTGCGTGGCAAAATGTTTTCAATGCAACTCGATGAGGCAGCAGATAGTAATAAAGATGCTCATTTCATTGCCTATGATAGATTTTGTGATGATTTGTCAGTAGTAGAAGAATTACTTTTCTGCAAACCAATAGAACTCAAAGCCACAGCACTCGCATTATTTGATATCTTAAATGATTTTATGAACGAGTCAAACATAGAATGGAAAAATTGCGTCGGAATATGCACCGATGGTGCTCGTTCTATGTCCGGAAGATTCCAAAGTATTAAAGCACTTGTGAAACAAAAATCGCCACAGTGCGTCTGGACACACTGCATGATCTACAGAGAAGCTTTCCAAAGAAATGAGTCCTGGTTTGAATATTGTGTTAACTACGGTTGTAACCGTAGTAAATTATATAAAAATGAGACTCCTGAAATCAAGAATCTTTTCCGCATTTTGTAAAGACATATGTGCAGTACATTCAGCGTTACTATTTTATTGCGAGGCAAGATGGTTATCACGAGGGAAATTTTTGCAACGTGTTTATGAATTAAGAGAAGAAATAGCCGTGAATTTTGGGCAGGAGTGGATGATGAGTTTTCTGCACTAAAAACAAGGACATTTCACATTCTACTACCATCTTCAACATCTTACCTTTGTGAAATTTGATTTTCTGCGGTTGCTTCTTTGAAGAAAAAATATAGATGTCAGCTAAATATAGAAAAAGAACTGAGAGTGTCTATTTCTAATATTAAACCCTCCTTCAAAAAACTTTGCTCTGAAAGACAGGCCCAAGGAAGTCACTAAAAATTATTAAATTTGTTTTTAATTTAGTAAGTTGTTTTACCTTAATAAGTTAATTATTAAATATGTCGAAATGTATTTTGTTTTGTATGCGTGTGTGTGTTCTTTCCTTTCAGTCACTTAATCAATTTTTTTAAATAACATATTCTCTTGGATATGCGCGCCCCATTAGGGGAGCACCCCACAGGTTGAGAATAACTGACTTAAAAAATGAATTAAAACTTTCTTTGTTGGGTTTACCATCTCTTCAAAACAACCGGTAAAAAGAAATAAGTAAATAATAATGGACTTACTTGATATGATGTCAAGCTTACATGTCAAATATATAATTGGGGATATTATTGAAAAATATAATAAAAAATTAAAAAATACATATAAGAAGAAGAAAATAATAAGTAAACAAAAAGAAATTGCAACAATTAACATTCGCATGCTTAAATTTGTTCATACGAAAAATATATAATAAATAAGCAAAATAAAAAAGATATAAATAATAAATAAACCAAAAGAAATAGGAAAAAAGAACAGTTAACGATGTTAGAATGCTGGCGACAACGAAACACAACAAGAAACTTAGAACAAAAAGTTCTAATTGAAGCTAAAAGAAAAATTTCAAATGCTGTTGCCACTGAAAATATCCATATATATGACGTAAAATTCATATAAAACACGAGCAAAACCAAGTCTTACAACAAAAAAATCTGAAAAATAACAAAATCTTAAATTTGCAACAGGATAATCAAAATAAAGGAATCTAGACATGGCGAGATATCACTTGGGTTGGGGGATATCATACTTACATGTGTAAAAATATCTAATAATTTGTATTAATATTCGTATGCTTAAATTTATTCATACGAAATTGCCACTTCTTCTCGTTTTCTTCTTTTAATTAGAAATCGTAATATTTTCTAATTTTATTTATTCTTCGTGTTATTGATCGGATTTTTAATTTATTTATTTGCTTAAACTTTTTTAGGAAATAGACTATAGTCTAACAATTATATGACAGCTTGGTGATATTTTAATAAGCAATTTATTTAAAAAGTTTATACGTCATATGTGCTAACAACTTTCATGTGCATTATGTTATTAAACAAAGACATACACTGATAACTTATACTTTTTAAAAGAAATTATTCTAAAATAAAAATTATAAGAATAACAATAAAAAAGTCAGTAATAAAATTTATAGAACTGAAAAACACACCGAATTAGATTGAAAAAAAATTAAGTTAATTAAATTTAAAAGCATAAATGAAAATAGGAACTAAGAAAATAAGAATAGGAAAAGGAAATAGGAAAATGTATATATATATATATATATATATATATATATATATACATATATATATATATATATATATATATATATATATATATATATATATTACGTTTTTTTGTTTTTTATATAACTGAGCGTTATGTTATTTTTTAATGTGTTCTTTTTCGTTCATACTGTTTTTAACAAATGTGTTAAGGATCTTTTTAAACTACTCATTCTAACTTTTTTGTAAATATTGCTTATGTGCTATAACTTAAATTCATTTTAATTAAAAATTTCCCAGTTATGTAATTTGATTTTTAATTATTTAAGTTTAAAAATCAACTTTTTAAAATGAAATCTCTACTAAGCCCCGCCCACTTAAAAGCTTCACTTGATATGCCAATCAAAATCGAGATATAGCCTACCAGTCACATTACAGTTATCCAGTGAGGGTTAAGGTTCACCAAAACCAGGTACCTCTTTAAACTGCCTGCCAGCAACTACCTTACTCTTCAAAATGTCTTTATATGTTAGATATTACATAAATGGATTATATCGTTTTAATTTTATGAACTTAAGTAGGTTAGGACAGCATGAAATATATTTAGGGGATAGTGTTCAATGGGCCGTAAGGAAATTGCAGTATTGAATGAAATTGTTCTGGCAATTCCACTACCTTTTGTGAACATCATGTGTAGGAAAAATCTTCATAAAAATAATTTAATGTCCATTACTTTTAAAAGAGCTTTTAGGTACGGCTTACTTCTATGTCAAATACTTAGATAGCCACACTGCAAATAATAATAATAATAATAATTAATATAGTATTAAAATATTTAAACAACAATTACTGAACACGTACTTATGATGAGATGTTCCAAATCAAAGTCAACTTTATTTGAAATTATTTTTAAAATTTTTAACTATCGTAATTTTTTAAAATAATTACAAATAGATTTTTAATGTAAAATATATTTGAAATTTTGATGAATTAATCTTCAAGTGTTTACAGTATATAAGCAGTAGATTCAAATATTAAGAAATGGGTCTCTCAGAACAATAGTATTTTTAGAATTAATCAATGGTTCATTCACTTTTTACTTAATCAAAAATAGATTAAAGAGTCAGTACAATATCATATGAAAGAAATATAACTATTTCATGCATTTTGTCCATAAATAATAACAAAATAAATAAGTTTGAAGACTTAAGTTATATATTTAGGCCAAATTCATATATTCTTTACATTTCTATTTTTACTGATGGTATAAAATGATGTAAGTGCAGCAAATCGAAAAGAAATTAGTTTAAGAAAAATTTACTTCTGCCACAACTAAAAACTCAGTTACTAATTCAGAAATTACAGTGGCGCCATCTTTTCACACTTTTCGGTACTTAAAGTAGAAGTATTTTTAAAAATACCACAAGATAAGATCAAAATTGTTTCCAAATATTATTAGTACTTATCAACAATTTAATGCAGTTGATCTGACAAATGTCAGATTTTTAAAGAGGATAAGCCAACAATAACAACAGTAGTACTGTCATTTTATGGTGCATATTTCAAAAACATGTAATTTTTTCTTGAGTTCACTGTTTAAAATTTAAATAACACGATAATTACTTTAATTGCGAGAATTGCGTCTGTAGTGAAATGTGCTCCAACCAAAATGCGTCTAACGATTCGCAGATACTTTGTAATCTGAATAATATGCGTCTAATAAATTAATAACATTGAAAAATATTTTTGTTTTTATACTAAAATTTAGTTGAAAAGATAATATCTGTTTAAAAAAAATGTCAATTATATTTTCTGTTATGTTTTATGTCTATGGTTTTTTTATTTGTTATATTTTGAAATAAGAATCCTGCAAGTGAACATTTATGTGGCTTTTCTCTTTTAAAACACTTGTAAATATTCTGTAATCAGGGTAATCAGCGAATTTGGAAACCAATAATTATTTTCCGTTTGGGTATTTCCTTACGGTAAACAGAGACTGAGCAATTTTATTGATAGACAAGTTTTTTATTATTTTTTTAATTTTTCAGTATTTATTTGTTCAGGTAATTTGCGTAATTTTTATTCTGTAAAAAGTTATGATTCAAATTGAAACCCAGGTATTGAAGAAAATTGTTGAAAACCCACAACTTATTTAGTGTGATAAGTGTTTTGAGATGGTGCTATTTCACGAGACTGATATCAATTAAATTATTCATTCTGGCAGCCTTATTTAGAGAAAATAAATATTCGACAAAACTTTTCACTGAGAAAATTTGTAATTTAAGTACTTTAAAAGTGATTTACCTCATTACTTTGGCGAATATATTTTTAATTGATTTCTTTTTGTCATTTTGCTTTTTCTTTGTTATTAGTACCTGTTGAAATCACTGAAGCCGATCAAAATAAAAATACGGAACAAAATGTGGGGAAAAAACGGTGGATTGAAATTAGTTATAAAGTATGGAATTATCACCACAAATTATCTGGAATTTGAAAAGATAAATATTTTTTAAACTCTATTCTTTCGATTCGTGTTTATCATTTTAGTTACATTTTACTTTAAATCTACAAATGTTTCAAAAATGACCTCTCAATCATAAGAAACTCAAAAAAGTATATAATTTGTAATATAAATAAGCTGCAAAATAAAAATTAAAAAAAACTTTTTTAAATCATCTTCAGAAGCTTACAAACTCTGTTTCCAGTGTAGTATTTAAGTAAAATCAAATGTAAATTTAAAATATTTTAAAAAAATTAAAAAATGTATGGCTAACGAGACAACAGAAATGCGTAGAATCAAAATTGAATATTTGGTTAGATTTTAATCCGATCGATGGCAAGATTTCAATCTTTTCTTTAAAAAGTCGATTTCGTTTTGTAAATCGTCCATTACTACTATTATTATGTGTATTTTTTCATTCCTAAAATTTAAAGAATTTGAAGAAGCGACTCTTTTCAAAATTCTAATTAATGTTCAGGAAAAGAAAAAGTTGAAATTTGTTTACATGAAGCTAATGATAATATAACACGTGGGTTAACCTGTAGTGAAATAATAGACAATGTGCATCTCAACATACCCAGTCAACTCTAATTTGAAAAAGCAAGAAACTATCTCTGGAATAGGTGTTAAAATATTTTGTTATCAGAAAAAAGAAATAATCTCAAAAGATAACAAACATAAACACTTTTTTTTTAAATGAGCTAAAAATTTATCAAAATAACCAAGAGAATCAATCGCAAAGATGACAAAGGATGACGGAGAAAGAAAAACATAATAAATAAGGTTTTTTTTAACATATAATATATAAATAAATGAGGTTTTCTTAACACAGACAATGTGTATAAGATAAAGGTGGCAAAAAATTAATTCAAGAAATAGCACTGTGTGGTGGTAATTTAAACATAACCCAATATGAATGTGAAAAGTAAATTATTTCTAGTAAATCATAAATTCTAGCAAATTCTAAGAACATTATGAGAGAGAGACTCATAAAAGAAATTTAATTTTAATTTGCTAGTTGCTAGAATTAAAATTTAACCATATTAACCAGTGCATAAGTGACTTGTAAAAGTAAGAGTGGTCGTTCATTGGCCGTGCATAATCACAACCCACTAAATAATTTAATTGGTTAATCTTAATTGTAAAAAAAAATTAATGCTAAACCAAAATAATTTTGAAAAAATATTTTGTTAATGAATCAGTTTTAATGTCAAATGCTCTTAATATACCTCACGAGGTACACACCTTTATTCTTAATTTCATGTTAAACTTTCTGATTATTATATCTTTTAGTTTTTTTTCTTGCCTATTTCTATTACTATAAAAAATTAATTAAAAATACTCTCGATTCAGAAATTTTTTTTTTCCAATCCAGTATATATTTCTCAACATAGATAATTTTTTATTAATTAAAATTGGAACATTAATATCTCATTTTTAAATATTTTTGAAATGTAGAGTTTCTTTCATGTTTTATTTTTTATAAAACTATTCCAATTTTCTGATCCAAAAACCTGTATATATATAACTTTTTTTCTACTTTTCGTGATTTTTCTGAAGTTACATGTTTATGAAAATCTGTTTTTAAGTTTTCTTAAACTATATCTCTGTCTTTGAACGAAGCTTCATTTTATCTAACACTATGAAATTACTTGTAAATAGTTACAACCATTTTAAAAACTTTGTGATACGACTTTACAAAAAACTTTTATGCGAAGATGTTTTTTTCTATCTTAGCGTTCTTCATAAATATTATTATTTAATTTCTAATCTCATAAATTATGTATCTTCTTCAGAATATTTAACTGTGCGGGGTTTAAGAACCTTCACAAAGTTTATTTCCATTTTAAAATTTAATGTCCATTAAAATTTCTAAAAATAATAAAGAAAAGTTTATTTATTTATTTATTTTTTACATGAATATTACTCACGAGCATAATTTTTATGAAATGTATTTTTTGAGCTTCAGTAAAAGAATTATTCATCATAGATAAATATAAAATATTTTCTTCTATGTCATATAATTTTAACATTACTTTATAACTGATATCCATTAAATGAATTATTTGCTTAGAAAAAATACAGTGGTCAATATTTTGTGAACTATAGTTCAAAACTCTGACAGTTTAACTATTTATAACATTCTATTAAATGTATCTTACGAAAACTATCATCGTTATTAGAAATAATGTGAATTTTTCTTTTTGACTCTGCTTAATATTTAACATGATATATATTATGCATACAAATGTAAAGTTGTTAATTTAATTTTGTAATTTTTATTTTATTCCATCAATATAATGCAAGACTACAAAGTAGGCAATTGATACGTTTTATGGTATTTTATGTATCTTGTTTTTATAAAAGGGCATTTTGTTACATCTATTTCCATTGTTGTAATATTGTAACTTCTTCATTTGAACAAACTTGAAGTTTAAATATTTTTTCATATGGAAATGTAAGATTTATTTTATACTTTTAACGTAATAGTAAAACTTTTAGATAAAAATATTATTTTAATCTAGTTTGTAGATTTTATTTTCAGTGTCTCCCTTAATCAATAGATGGCAGCACAAAAATATATTTGTGCTTTCATCTCTTCGATTTCCTTAAAATTTTCCTGATAACAATATTTAAAATTTATGGTTCACAATGACTATGGTTTTTTCATAAGAGGATATTTATATGATTATATAAAAATCAATGAATAAAATATTAATGCGGCTGTATTTGTTTTTTTTTCAACAGGTATTTTTCTTTTAAATTTATTAAAAGCTGTTAAGAAAAAATAATGTTCCATATAATACATTAAATAACATAAATATATTTTTTTAAATACCACTATATAATTTTATTTAAAAAAATAGTCTTTATATTTAATTTTATATGTAAACAAAGATGTTTATCTCATGAATGTGAATTTAAAAGTAGATGTTTCCTCATATATTAAAATTGTTTTCCAGATACATTGTATTGGGCTGCCGGAGAGAATATATACATATACATATATATATATATATATATATATATATATATATATATATATATATATATATATATATATATATATATATATATATATATATATATATATATATATATATATATATATATACACACACACACATAAAATACTATTGTTTTGCTGGAGCTGTGGTGATTACTGCTTATTTTTTTAAGATATTTTTCACTTTTACTTCTCATATAGTTATAATGCATTAATATAAAGATTATAAGTAATAAAGATTAAAGTTATATTTAATGATTAAATTTTTATACAACTAAAAATTAAATGTTATAACTATTTTATTTCAGGATAAACTAATAAATGGATTAACAGGATAAATTGTGTGTGGGAATAAATGGTATGGATATAAATGTGCCTCAGTATTTGCTTAGAAATAAATTAGTATTTACAAACTTTAATCATTTCACTCATTCAGCGGAACTCTGTTCATAATTGTATACAATGTAAATCATTATAGTGTTCTGCAGTGCATTAGAATAATCATTGTAAACAGATATTTATTCAGGTGTTTGTAAATTGACATAACGAATATAGATCAGAATTGAACGACGAATCATAGATCAATATTGAAGAACGAATTTTAGATTGGAGTTAGCAACCTGATGAGCTCTAAAACTTTATTTCACAATTATTTTTTCCAATGAAATTGGAGTTTTAAGCTCGGTAAATAACTGTTAAATATAAAAGCTAGAGAGCAGACAGTCAACAAGGAATAAATATTCCTTTTTAATTGATTTTTTAATTAAAATAATATAAACATTTAAAATCACTGACAATAAAATTCAAAGAAGATTTTTCTTAAACTTAATAATATAAGAACATTTTGGAAGTAAAAGAAATTTTTAACAACAGAAAGTTTTAAATGATTAAAATAGGTGGTTTTCGTTTAAGAAGGTAGCTTAGGCATAATTTTAATTGAATAAATAAATATAGTTAACGTAAATCATTTTTAAACTTGTAAATTTGAATTTTTCTTATTTATAATTTATGTGAGAATAATTTGTCTTATGTTAACTCACCGCTTGCTTTTATAAAACTGTTTGTTATTAAATGTTTTATTATTTAAATAAAATGATATAATATCTATGTATTCTATATCTTTGGTAAAGAAAATAATTAAATTCAGAAGAATATAATCACCACAAAATACATGAGAAAAAGAGTTACTACATAGAATCCAAAAATATTTCTTTGGATATAAGGTTTGAAATATCTATTTTATGATGATATAAAGGAACAGTCTTTAAAAATAACGTTTACTCCAAATAAAAATATTTAAAGTCTCTCTTTTCTGAAAAGATTTATTTTACTGATAAAAATAAGAAAATATTAGGACAGTTTGTTTAAATTCCGGCCACGTTTTTGTTAGTCTTTCAAAGTCTTAAATCCTCAGATTTTCAAAAGGGTTTGCTTTTTTAAGTGGCTGATAGGTAGATATTTTAAACAGCAATAAGTGCATGAATATTTAGGTATAAAAATGTTAGAGATTCTTAATAATACTTAAAAACGTCGTGGAATTACAGAACACAGGTAAACATTTAAGAACAACCATATCATAGCATTTCGCAAACTAATTTTAAAATATGATAATTAATAACATATTTAACGTAATATACTTATAAATGATTCAACTAAAGCTGTATAAGGTAAACTTGCTTATATAATCTAAGCTTCAAAATGTTTAATCTTGGAAGGAATAAATTTATTCATAATATTAGCAATGTTTTATTAATAAAATTTTTTCCATGCGTCTATTGTTATGCGTAAGAAATTCAGTAATGTTTAAATGAAAGTAGAAGAAATTTTTCTCATTGTCATATAATTTCATGCATTTTGAATCAATCGATACAAAATAATTTTAAAAAAATCATAGGTTTATAGTCTAATTAGAGAGATGTAATATATTATGGACTTAAAAGTAATCCCACCTAATTCTTTGAAATTTACTATATATATATATATATATATATATATATATATATATATATATATATATATATATATATATATATATATATATATATATATATATATATATATATATATATATATATATATATATATATATATTACAATGAATATCGACTGTCTCTATCAAACAAAATATTTTAGTTACAATTGTTTATTTAATAAGGTAAAAACTTATAAAATGATGATGAAATCAATAATTTTTTTTCTAATGTTAAGCATTTTAAATAATATTAAAAATAATTAAATTATTATTTTTAAAAATCTTTTAAAAACATCTGATAATTTCGTTTAAAATATCTGAAAGTTCCTAGGTAAAATACCAAAATTAATTGGGCTCTGATCTCTAACTTTATTCTCACACCAAGTAAGAATTTTAAAATTTATGAAAGAGAATAGATTTCCGGAAGACTGCTATTCATATTTATCAGAATATACACATCTCATATATATCAAGATGCATAGATTTTTTTATGTATGGTAACATCAAGATATACCGTCCCACCCGAAGGTATGCGGTAGAGGTTGAATGTCGATTGCGACAGTAATCCTGTTGGAACCCCAGTGTCGGTCACTGGGCCGAAGTTGTCCGGGTCAAGAGACCAAAGCTGGACAATGGTGTCGCTTGCCAAAGAGTGACTCCTTCCGACATTCTAGTTCTCTGAGTGGAAGATCTGTTTTCTGGGCTGATTGCCTTTATTAAAGATTACAAAACAAATACAAATATTTACAATATGTACAGGTATTTACAATAAGACTATGGCTGGTCCATTCTGTACAGGAGTTCTTTCTGTAGGATCTCACTGGCCCCGATCCTGAATCCTCTGAGTGTGATGAGGTTCTTGATGGGTTTGGTGTCAAAGCCCCTTGGATAGCGTGCTTTCCTGATGTCGTCATACTTTCTGCAGTGGAGGAGGAGGTGGTCCGGTGTTTGCTCTTCATTGTCATGTGGACAGAGGTTGAACTTCCTGTGGAACCTTTTGTGATATGTACCGAAGGCTCCGTGTCCTGTCAGGACTTGATTTACGTAGAAGTCCGCTTCGAGACGCTTTCGGGAGACCTTGGGGATGAAGGAGTGAAGTCTCCTGGTCTTGTTGGATGCATTCCAAAGCATCTGCCATTTCCGGATTTCGTCCTCTGCTGTGAGTGTTTGGAACTGCCTCTTGCTGGTCTTGACTTTAATTCCGATTTCATCCATGGCTGTGGCCTCCTTGGCTGCCTGGTCAGCTTCCTCGTTCTGTACGACTCCGATGTGCGCCTTGACCCAGTGGAAGCTGAAGGTGTCCGGCTTTCTTTGATGATGTTTTTGATGAACTTTAGAGTGTCCGTCTCCACTTCGAATCCAGCAAGAGCCGTCAGGACTGACATGGAATCTGTGTGGATATGACAGCTCTTCCATTCCTGTTTCAAGGTTTCCTGCATGGTGAGGAGGATGGCCCATGCCTCTGCCTCAAAAACTGATGCTTCGTTGCTTAGTCGTACTTTGATCTTTTTGATGAGGAGGTCGCCTTCGAAGATGAGTGCTGCACAACCAAATTTTCCTTCCATCTTGGACCCGTCCGTGTAGGCGTAGTGTCCTTGATGGTGCTGCTCTTTATCCCAGGAGATGTTGATTTTAGTCCAAGGGGGTTCCAGGTTGGGAGACTTGGTCCAGGAGTTGTCTTTGTTCCATTCTGTGTCGTCGATCTTGATCGTCTCCCCATAGTTCCAAAGTTCGAATCTTCTTTTATAGGAGAGTGCTCTGAGGTGAATGGGGGCGCATCCCGCCAGGACTTGTAGCGCGTCGGTCGAGGTCGTCCTGTAGGCTCCGGTTAACTTCAGGAGTGCAACTCTTTGTATCTGACAGAGTCGCAGGTTCATTTTGACTGTATTTGAGTACCAGACTTGGCACCCGTAAAGAATGATACTCTCCGTGACACTGGAGTAAAGAATTTTCATCATCTGAGGCTTGAGTCCCCATGTTGTTCTGGCGATCCTGGTCAGCTTATTTTGGAAGTTGACTATCTTTTCTTTGACTTTGTTCAGGTGAGGTGTCCAGCTGAGCTTGGGGTCCAGCACCAATCCAAGGTAGTGTAGTTCTTCCGTGTAGGTGTTTTTGTGTCCGTTGATTGAAATCCCAGGACGTCGAGTGATTTTCTTGTGCGGCACAAAGATGGTGTATTGACACTTTGGGAGGCTCAGTGTCAGACCATAATCCCTTGCCCAGTCTGCAACCATTCTCATCGGTCTGATGGACTTCTTAGAAAACTGGAAGTAGGACTTTGCACTGATGAGGACTGCCACGTCATCCGCAAATGCCTGAATGTGTGTGTCCGGTCCTAGGTCTCGCTCCAGGAGTTCGTTAGCGATCAGCAGCCAAAGGAAGGGTCCCAGACTCGATCCTTGTGGAACTCCTACATTGTACTGGATTTTGATGTTTCTCGCGTCTAGGACTTGTCTGCTGTTGAGGAAGGAGCACACCAACCAGTAGATGTTCCTCGCCGTCTTGTGTTTTTCCAGGAGTCTTATGATGTCTGACCATTTGGCACTGTTGAAGGCACTTTTGATATCCAGAGATATCATGCAGGAGAAGTGCTTCTTCTTTCTGTTGTCCTGGATTCGATGAGTAAGCTCACGGAGTGCGTCGCAGGTGCTTTTGCCTTTCAGGAACCCGTATTGATGTTTGTTGAGTAGTCCCTTAGAGATGAATTGATGGTATAGTCGTCTCATTATCAATTTGTCCAGGATCTTTCCCCAAACTGGCAGGAGACAGATTGGACGGTAGGAGTCCCGGAGCGTAGGATCCTTTCCCTCTTTGGGAAAGAGCACCACCTTTGCGATTTTCCAAATCTTTGGGAACTGGCGTTGTCTGAGACACTGGTTGAGGATTTCCAGGAACCATTCTCTGTTACAGTTGAAGAGTTCTTCATAAATTTCCAGACAGATGTTGTTGAATCCTGGAGCTTTCTTGGGGTCCATTTCGCTGATTGCTTCCTCAACTTCAGCAGTTGTGAAATCTGGCTCGTCCGGTCCAAGATTGATTGGTTGATGTGCAGCTGTGTCGTCTATATTCGGGAAGTGGTATCTCAGGATTTCGTTGGTAGATTCTTGTGCAACTAGTGCTGTGCTACCATCATCAAGTTGCACCAGCTGGGTGATGATTGGTCTTTGGAGTTTTTCCCTGATGACTTTATAGTGCCCTCCGTAGACGTTGTCCCGTGTGACGTTGGACAGGAATTCTCTGAATGCTCTTTGCTTACAGTCCAGGATGTGCTTCCTGTAGAGCGCTGCAGCCTGTTTGAAGATCTGCTTCCACTTGGTTCTGGTGTCAGTGTCCGGTGCTTTCTGGAATCTTCTTCTCAGGGCTCGGACTTTGCTCCTTTCCACGCTGAGCTCCTTATTCCACCAGTAGTTGTGCTGTTTGCTTGTCTCCCGTTTTTTCCTGTGTTCCTGGCACAGTGCTCCGATCCTGTGTTCAATTTTAGTAACCAATTCCTCGATGTTGTTACCTGTTGTGATGGGGAATTCCTGAACCAGAAGCGGAAGTTGGCTCTTGAATTTGTCCCAATCCAGGTTTCGGGCATTCCATCTCCAGTTGTAGTGTCTTGGTATCCTGTTTGCTGTGAACTCACAGGTGATGAGTTGGTGATCACTAGCCGTGATTAGGTCCTCGACTTTCCAGTTTTTCACCTCACCTTGATTCATGTTCTTAGTCATCAATATGTCGATCCAACTGCTTCCAATTGTGCTGGTGAACGTAGGTGGACTGTTTTCATCATTCTCCACGACCAGATCCATTCTAGCGCAGAAGTCCAAGATGAATTCTCCACGATGGTCTGTGGCTCTTGGTCCCCAAACTGTGGACTTGGCGTTGAGGTCTCCGAAAATCATCCACTTCTGATTGGCGAACTGGAGCATGATGGTTTCAAGTGGTTGGATAGAGTCTTGAATTCTCCTGGAAGGTGGGCTGTAGATGGAGCAGAAGAATAGATGTTCCTTGTTGACCTGGAACTTGACGATGACGATTTCCTCCGCTACAAGTACTGGACTGGCAATAAGCGACTTCCTGTAGATGATGGCGGCTTTTCTGTCCTTGGATTCTGTGATGACGTAGTCCAATGGGAATCCCGTGATCTGGTCTTTAAATGTGAATGGATCGTTGATAGACGAGATGTCTATGTTGAGATCCTTCATGTCTTGGGCGTGTTGGAGGTTTGCAGCTCTGCAGTGGTTCAGATTAATGTGGGAACACCTTAATTGCTTACCTTGGGGTCTAGTATCCATAGTCAGTCTTTTTAGTTATGTTGTCTATTTCTCTCTTGTGAATGAAGCAGGACTTGCTTCTTGCGTCGTGGTTCGCATCCACCTGCTTTCTAGCTCTCTTGTTGTGTTCCCTGCAGTTGAAGCAAACTGGTTTCTTCTTGCATTCCTTGCTGTGGTGTTCGTCCCCGCACTTACTGCAGGTCTCCTTTCCCTGGCAGTTCTTGGCTATGTGTCCGAACCGGAGGCACTTGAAGCATTGGGTGACTCTTCTATATTCTTGGAAGTTCACTGAGGTCCATCCAATGAACAGCTTCCTTCTCTCCTTCAGGTTCTTGTAAGTCTCGGCGTCTGTTGTGATGACCCAGTTGTTTCCTGACTTACCTTCAAACCCGAACAGTAATTCCAGTTCTGCGCTGTCGGCCAGTTGGTTCTGTGTTTTTATTCTGTCTGTCACTTCTTCTTTATGGATCTCCTTGTCGACGTTGAACAGGATAACTCTAGGTTTCCTAAGTACCGGTTTCCTGGTTTCCACTGCTTCTTTGAGGGCGTCGTTTTTGCTGACCTCCTCAATCAGCTTGTCTAGGTCTTCGGACTGGTGCGTCTCGATGAGGATACCACCTTTTTTGATTGGTCTCACTCTGGCTATGTGGACTCCGATCTTAGCTGGATTGATGGCTCGCTTAACCAGCTTCCCTGTCTCTTCTGACGTCTTCTCCCTTTGGGATAGACCACCATCACGTTGTTCCTCTCTTCTCTGTCCTGCCTCTGTCTCGGCTTGTCTCTCTCTTCTTACTCGCTGTTCTGCCTTTCTTGATGCCGTTAAAGTTGGGATATCCGGCTGCCGCTTCAGCAAAGGTTTTGGCTCTAGGGGCTGTGCTGGCACATGAGTGTGCTTTAGCTTCTCCCTCCAGGAAGGCGTTTCGCTCCACCTTCTCCAACGCTATCTGCAGGATTTCCGAAATGCCTGTCCGGATTCTCTGCTGTAGAGACTGACTGACCTTGCTCCCAGCAAGCGCCACAATGATTTCTTGCTCCACCTGGAGCAATCTAAGTGTGTCGGACCTGGTGTCCGCAAGTCCATCTTGCAGCTGTCCAAGTAGCTCCTCCCCTTGCGGGGATTCACTAGTTGAATCCATACTCCTAAAAAGGCGAAAAAAAGAAAAACTTGCGCTCGTGAAAGAATAGCAAGTAAAAGTCTCACCGCCTGCGTTAGCCGTTAACCGAAGTTAACGTTTCCAGGAGGCACCACGAGGAGGTGCAGGTCGGTTTGAAATGGAGCACAAAGAATGATAATTGCGAAACTCAAAGTGGCGTAAAAAAAACGCACAAACTAGTTCGCTTCCCCGGATAGACTCTGGGCCGTTGTCCGGGTATTTATCACTCAGTTCAAAGAACAATGTACTCGCTTGGGACTGCTTCCCTTTATGTATGGTAATCATATGGTTTATTCCGTCCCGCCCTAAGGCATTCGGAATGAAAACTGATCTCTCGTCAGCGTAGCTGTAATAACAATTTATTTATAGGTGTGAGTTTACTTTTCACACAACTTAAAATCCCCTTATTTCCTATTAATGAGATGTCCTCTAACTGAAAGATTAAGGGCCTACTTGGCCTTTATTAACAAAATTAGGCCATCTTGGCCTTTACAAAAATATGCCATCTTGGCATACAACAAATTATAATTACAATATAATTAAGTATTTACAATTGAATATTAGAATTAACATAATCGTTCTTCGTTATAACTTTTAACTTAATTACTAACATAAATCATATGTCTAAATTATTATTAATTTACAATATTTATTTACAATTATTCATTTAATTGGGTTTGCAATTCTGCTAACAAAATTTCTCTTATTCCATCTCTAAAATATTTGTTTTCTAAAAGTTCTTTAAGGGAATAATTTGCATAATTTGTAGGATACTTTTCCTTCCTAATTTCAGAATATTTTTTACAATTAAAAATTAAGTGTTCAACGTCTTGAATTTGATTATCATGTTTACATATGTCTGTTCTCCCTAAAAATCTCTTCCTGTATGTTCCAAAATTTCCATGGTTTGTTAGGACCTGGTTAATAAAGAAGTCCGCCATTAGTCTTTTTGTTGAGACCTTATCAATAAAATTATATAGTCGTCTTGTTTTGAGTGAATTATCCCATAATTCTTGCCATTTGTTTATTTCGTCTTGTAATAATAGATAATTCAATTGTTGCTTGCTGCATTTTACTTTTATATTTATGTTTTCCATTTCGCAGGCCTTTTTGGCCGCTACATCTGCTAATTCATTTTCGAATATTCCAATATGGGCCTTTACCCAATGAAAAGTTGAAATATTGGGATATTCATTAATTAGATTCTTAATATTCCTGATTGTTTCGCTTATTATATTAGGATTTTGAATCGCTCCAAGAACCGAACGGCTGTCAGTATGTATATGGCAATTCTCTATGTAATTTAAAATGATGAATTGTAACGTAACTAAGATGGCATTGGCCTCTGCTTCAAATACTGTCGCTTCATTATTCAAACGCATTTGAATCTTTTCTTTTATTTCTCCTTTGTAAAATATAATAGAGGCACAACCAACTTGGTTATTAATTTTTGAGCCATCTGTATATGCGTACCACCCTTCATGGTTATATTCCATATCCCATTCTATTTTTATCATTTTCCATGGTTTTATAATAAATTGTTCTCTTGTCCATGCGGTGTTATGGTCCCAATCTATTCCTCCTATTTCAACTTGCTTTTTCAAATTCCACAATAGGAATTTTTTCTGCATTGTTTGGGCTTTTAAGTGTAGGGGTACGCATCCAGCCAAAACTTGTAAAGCGTCTGTGGAAGTTGTCCTATACGATTTCGTTATTTTTAAAAGGGCTATTCTCTGGATCTGCATTAACTTATTATTAATTTTAACTGTATCTGTGTACCAAATTGGGCTACCATATAATACTATGCTCTCAATGACTGATAAATATAATAATTTTAATATAGATGACTTAAGGCCCCAGGTGACTCTAGAAATTCTTGCCAATTTGTTTTGAATTTTATCAATCTTATTTTTGGTGTTATTGAGATGGTCCATCCAATTTAACTTCGTATCAAAAATAATACCTAAATATTTTAGGTTATTTGTGTAATTTATTCTTTCATTTCCAATTTTAATAGTGGGTTTCCTGGTAATTTCTTTACTTATTACGAAAATCGTATATTGGCATTTTTGAATATTCAGAGTTAATCCATATTTCTGCGCCCAGTTATCCACCATAGAGAGAGGATGTTTAGATTGTTCCGTGAAGTGATAATAAGATTTGGAGGTTAACAATATGACTATATCGTCAGCAAATGCTTGACATTGGTTTTCAGAGCCAAAGTCTTCATTTAGCAATTCGTTAGCAATTACTAACCATAAAAGGGGCCGAGGCATGAGCCTTGAGGTACTCCAATATTATAACTATTCCATTTATTATTAGCGTCTATATAATATCTATTGTGCAAAAACGAATAGACTATTCTCATAATATTATATGGGACTTTATATTTATTTAAAATCGTTAAAATGTCATTCCAACGAACACAGTTAAAAGCACTTTTAATGTCCATTGATATTAAACATGTATACTTTTTATTTTTCTTGTTTTCTTTTATTCTATTTGTAAGTTCCATCATGGCATCGTTGGTGCTCTTCCCTTTAATAAATCCATATTGTCTTTCATTTAAAACTTTATTTACATTAAAGAAGTATAATAATCTGCGCATTACTAACTTGTCCAAAATCTTCCCCCATACAGGTAATAAACAAATTGGCCTATAGGATTCAGCTTTTGTAAGATCTTTACCCTCCTTGGGAATTAAAGTCACTTTTGCGACTTTCCAAATTTTTTTTAAATTTTTCAAATTTTTCAAATTTTTTTTTTTTCCAAATTTTTTCCAAA
>JAJQOW010001661.1:0-2500 GCA_037975125.1 Latrodectus hesperus
ACCTGTAGTATTAGTAAAGAAAAAAGATAATTCTCACAGACTTTGTATTGATTATAGACGGCTTAACAACAAAACGGTTCGTGAACATTTCCTTTGCCAGTTATTGATGACGTAATAGATAAATTACATTCTTCTGTAGTGTTCACAACTTTGGATTTAAGAAATGGCTTATTCCATGATGACGTTGAAGAAAATTACCCAAAAATACACTTCATTCGTTACACACGATGGTCAGTATGAGTTTTTGAAGTGCCTATTTGGATTAACAAATTCTCCGAGTATTTTTCAGAAATACATTAATAATGTGTTTAGACAATTATTAAAAGACGGTGTTGTAGTGATTTACATGGATGACTTAATTATTCCTGCCGAAAACGAAAACGAAGGTGTTAGAAAACTTAAACTTGTCCTACAAACTGCGTCGGAGTATGGACTGGAATTGAACTTAAAGAAATGTAAATTTTTGAAACGTGAAATAGAATTTTTAGGCTATAAAATAATAAATGGTAAATTACACCCGTCAACAAATAAAACGAAAGCTGTAATTAAGTTTCCCGAACCAAAAACAACAAAAGACGTTCAGAGCTTTTTAGGACTGACTGGTTACTTTAGAAAGTTTATTAAGAATTATTCTATTATTGCTAAACCTTTAAGTGATTTATTGAGAAAAGAGTCTAAATTTAAATTTGGTGAAAATGAAAGAAATTCCTTCAACCAATTGAAATACATTTTATCCACGGAACCCGTTCTTACCATTTTTAACCCTCAAAGTGAAACCGAAATTCATTGTGATGGTTATGAAGCATTGATGGTTATGGTGCCACTCTTATTCAAAAGTCCCTAGTAGATAATCAGTTCCACCCTGTTTACTACATGAGTAAGAAAACAACAGAAGCTGAGCGAAAATATTCTAGTTACGAATTAGAAGTAATGGCTGTCATAGAAGCTTTAAAAAAATTTAGGGTATATGTGTTGGGAATTCCTTTTAAAATAGTTACTGAATGCTTTTGCTATGACAATGAACAAAAAAGATCTATGCACAAAAATTGCTAGAGGGGCTCTAATGCTAAGTGATTTTGACTACACAATTGAACACAGAAAAGGTTCTAGTATGCGACATGTTGATGCTTTAAGCAGAAATCCAATTTGTATGATAGCTCAAGATAGTTTAACACTAAAAATAATTCAAGCACAAAACACAGACGAACATATCAAAACAATTAAAGAGATATTAAAACAAAAACCTCATGATGATTATTTACTCAAAAATGATGTTCTTTATAAATATGTTAGTGGTAATGAATTGTTAGTAGTCCCAGACGAAATGCAAATGAGTATAATTAAATCTGCTCACGAGAAAGGTCATTTTGCAGTTAAAAGAACAGAAGATAATTTAAATTCTAACTTTTACATTCCTCAAATTAAACAAAAAATCGAGAGATGTATATCTAATTGTATACCGTGTATTTTAAGCAATCGAAAAAGAGGTAAACAAGAAGGAGAATTACATCCAATTGAGAAAGACGACACTCCTTTACACACATATCATGTAGATCATTTAGGTCCATTAGAAAGTACTCATAAGAGATATAAATATATATTTGCTGTGATTGATAGTTTTACCAAATTTGTTTGGCTTTACCCAACTAAATCTACTGACGCTTCTGAAGTAATTTCGAAGTTAGAACTCCAAAAGACTGTTTTCGGTAACCCCTCTTGCAACATTTCGGATAAAGGTTCTGCATTTACTTCAAATGATTTCGAAGAATATTGTCGCCGTGAAGAAATTAAACATATTTGTGTAACCACCGGTTTACCTAGAGCTAATGATCAAGTAGAGCGCCTTAATTCCAGTATAATTTCTGTTTTGTCTAAAATGTCGATAGATAACCCAGCTAAATGTTATTTGCATGTTAGTAATGTTCAACAGGTTATAAACTCAACTTGTCACAGAAGTATCAACACAACACCATTTGAATTGTTGTTTGGTACAAAAATGAAGCAAAAAATTGATGTTAAAATTAAAGATCTCTTAGACGCAGAAATGCGAATAGATTTCATTAATAATCGCGATAACCTTAGGAAAGAAGCTAAAAAACAAATTTTAAAAGTTCAAAATGAAAATCGCAAAACCTATAATTTAAGAAGAAAACAAGCAAAGAAATTCAAATTAAATGATATTGTTGCTATTAAACGTATACAACAAGGTCCAGGTCTCAAGTTAAAACCCAAATATTCCGGCCCCTACAAAATAATAAAAGTTAAGAACAATGACACCTACGGTGTTCAAAAAATTGGTTTTACCGAAGGTCCCCTGATTACCAGTACTTGTGCTGAGTACCTGAAGCCTTGGCCGGATGTAACTTAAAATGTGCTGAAAGAAGAAGAGAAGACACCGATAACGACCAACTTCTGATTTTGACTTTTTTTTTTACCCACAGAATTGCTACTTTTTAAGACTAAAACTTTATATTTCAGACTGTTACTTTTTCACATTAAA
>JAJQOW010001661.1:17500-38372 GCA_037975125.1 Latrodectus hesperus
AATTGCCAATGTGAAATATAATTAGTGGGGGACAAAGTTGGTGCTAGGGCAGATGTTGATCATGTCATACTTGTTCGTAAATTAGATATTATATTTACCCGTCTAGATCGGCAGAAATAGTTAGCTGGAAATGAATCACTACAATCTAACATAATATTTTCCTTTTATTTTAATAAATGAAAATTTCATAAAACATTTCTTGTATCTTTTAAGCTTCCATTTTATTAAGATTTTTAGAAAATTCTCATTTTATAAAAAAATTCTACTTGCTTTATATAGTTTATCAAAACCAACGCATTGGTTATCTCGTTTTATTGAAAAGAGTTATCACAGCTAAAAACGTATGCGAAACAAAATTTTCTTTTGTGTTCTATTAATTGCTTGCACTAAAACCGATCATTTTGGAATCCAGTGCCAAAAAACGTCTGTTTCCTTTGCCAAGAGAATAGGGTTATACCATCCTCACTTTTTTCTGTCTTCTTTTTCTCACTATCAAACAGACGGCTCAGATCTTTTCTCCAGCTCCATCTATTTCGAAACATTAAAGTGTTGAGAAACAATAAACTTAACAAGTTTACTGAAAAGAATGCATGTATTTGTTACAAGAGCATTTGCAGCCGCCATTTGAAAGGATGAATCATCCCTCGTCATAGTTAAGTGGATTATATTTAAAAAAACATGTAAACGCTTGGCTGTTGCGAAAGATAAAACATCCGCCAACATCCGAGTTGCTTATTTCAACAGCTAATAAAATACTTTAATGATTTATTTTGACCAAAACATTCTCAAAACATGTAAAGATATTTGTACATTTTATGCCAATTAGACGTCAAATTTAAAAATTAAGTATCCATTAATATCGTTTCTGAGGCCGATCAACTTGTCTAGTTTTCAGCGTACCTGACTGCGGATAAGGAGGACCTGGGTTCGAATCCCGGTTCGGGCATGGATATATTTTCTCTATCTATCCTGTCTTTGTCCCTTCCTTGTATGAATGGTTGTGAATGGTTGCCTACCCTATAAACGGGTCCCTATGGCATGTGTGTACTGAGGAAGTCCGACTCCACACCAAAAATAGGGTTCAGTTGAAAAAGTGGAGCAGCGCACGCCATATTGCCAGCCTGGCTGGCACACAACAATGAATGAATGAATCGTTTCTGCAGCAACGGCGGTGATCAATTGGGCATCAATTACTTTTTTCTTATTTTTCTTCTTGTGTACAGCAACAAAAATCACATTAAAAACAATTGTTTTTAACGTGATTTTTGTTTCTAGCATATTGCTTTTTGTGAAAAATTGTTTAACTAAGAATTGCTTTTATTTGTTTATTTAATTATATTTACGTATAGTTTCACCAAGTTAAATTTCGAAGGAAATTTTATTGTGGCATGTTACCTATTTAAAAAAAGAATATTTATGTCTTTGTGGCACGGACATCAAAAAAGCTTCGCCATCACTAGTTTATGACATTCATCCCGTTTGATGAGTGTTCATTACTTATATTAACTTTGATTCCTTAATTTTACACTATTCATGAGAGTATTTTTTATCAACATTTAAATTACTTTAACCATAATCAGTCCACAAATAATAACATCGTCGGTACATTCAAAGAGCGGTATTAATTCAATTACGGAAGTTTCAAATTCAAATTCTCTGCATCAATTCTAAGCAGAAATGGACATCAGTGAGCTAAATATTGATAATATATTACCATCAAACCTTTTTTACCAAGTAATCATCACGCCAGTGCGTGACACATCTTAACCGATGATTCGATACATTTTAGTACACAAATAAAGAATTAGTTGACTGCTGTTTTATTCAGTAGCAATCCGATTTTATCGATTTCTGGGAGAACTTTTTATAAGGCTGTATTCTGTAGGAATAAATGTAGAAAAAAGAAGGCTGTGTTATTGCTTCGCATGGAAGGATACTTATAAATAACTCAACCACCCATTCGATGTACATTCAGACATTAGACAGGCAACTGATATTTGAAGCTATTCAGAAGTGGGTAAGGTTATATCTGGTACCTTTAAGACCCAAAGAGGATGGAATTATCACTGGAATTTTTTCTCATATTGTTTGTGTAAAGGTGAGAATTTAGAGAAAAGAAGTTATCATATTCAATGCTCGCATAATCATTGCGCTTTTTTGTGGCCTATTACGTTGCCTTATTAGCGTATGGCAGTTTGAATTGCTGGGCACGACAGCTGATGTTTTGACTTTTCTAGTTGATCCCCAAAACTCATTGAATTAAATCATCGTCCATACTGACAACATAAATTTCAACAGCCATATCCATGTATTCGTTATTGAATGTAACTGCTATCAGTGATGTTACAGCCATTCACTCTATTAAACTTGGTCTTGATTTTTTAATGTGTTAAGTCTGACTTAATGGATGTTTCACTAGAATGTAAACTAAAATGTTACCAATGCATGTATTTAATTTAAACAATGTAAAAACTTAATTTGTGAACATTAGATTTTAACGATATCCAAAATTCTTTTTAGACAGATTGTAAATAAATGTGGTGTCAGAACGTTATAGAAAATTTAGCTTTTGTAATTAACTATGAAATGGTGGTTTCTTTCGTTACAGATGAGATCATGAGTACGCCACTGGCACAGATGCTGTATAATCCATAATGCCAAATTCTGAGATTGGTGACTTTTTTGATATATCTGGAAACCTAGTTTTTATTACATCATACATATGGAGACCGATAAGAACTAAGAAAAAATTCGATTTTGGCAACCCTAGTATTTACGCCATCGCAAACGTCACGATACGTCATATTGTCAACATTTCTTCATCGCCAAAAAAATTCAGAATTTGGAATCGGGGATTATACGGCACCTGTGCCTCGCCACTTTATCATATTTCTCATTGGTTTAAAAAATACCTATACGCCAGATAACATTTCATCTACGTCTCACATAATTATTTACGACATCGTATTGAGAGAGCTTCGTAAATTCGACTTGTCGACGAGTTTGCCTTCAAATCGCATTCTTCGATTGGCAGAGAAAATTTCATTCACCATCGCATGTTTGAGAATAGTACAGAAATACATTTTGTTAATAAAACTATTTTTTATATAAAAACAAAAACATCCGTTTAAGAAGCCGTTTTCCATTGGTTCAAACCACTAACACATTGACAATAGAATAGCAGAAAAAGCAAAATTAAAAAGACCAGACAAAAGATCAACTTTATGGTTAGTTTAAATCGGCAAAGGACGATTTAGAATTTATAAAATTTCATTAATTAATAGAATTCTAAATTAATAATAGCAATATTTGTATGTATGTATTAGGTCTACTAGAAAGTTCTGTCCACTCCTGTTACAATCAGTTTCAATAAGTATTCAGCTCAACAAACCATTTCCGACCCTATTCGGAAACTAGGGTTTGTGTGGAAGTATTGGAGATGGGTGCCACACAAGTTAAGTGAGAAGAATTTGAATGATCGAATCATCATATGCCTATCTCTGTTAGCACGCAACAAAATCGAACCCTTCATGGACCGGATCATAACTGGGGATGAAAAGTGGATTACCTATGAAAACATCATAAGAAAAAGGGCATATTATGAACCCGGAAAACTTGCCCCTCTACCTCGAAACCGAAGTTGAGCCTAAACAGTAGAATGTTGTGTATATAGTGGGACATTCGAGGACCAATACATTTTGAGCTGTTGAAACCAAACGAAAGGCTAAATTCGGAGAGATACTGTCAACAATTGGATAAATTAAAAACAGCACTCCAAGAAAAGAGGCTGGCGATGTCCAGTAGAAAGGACATCATACAATGCCAGGCTTCATGACAATACCAGGCCACATGCTGCTTTGGGGACTCGTCAGAAAGTCGCAGAGATAGGCTGGGAAATTCTGTCGCATCCACCATATTTCCCGGACCTATAACCATCTGATTATCACTTGTTTCTTTCCATACAAAATTTCTTGCAGGGAAACAATTCAAGAACGAAGAAGATATCAGACAAGCACTGGTTCAATTTTTGACCTCTAGAGATAAGACATTTTTTTTAATGGGATATACAAATTGCCATCATGCTGGCAAGAAGTCATAAATAATGATGGCAATTATATTATTCAATAAAGTTTATCCAAAATATGAAAAAATGTATTTCTTTGTTTCATTCTAAAACGGACAGAACTTTCCGGTAGACCTAATATATATATATATATATATATATATATATATATATATATATAGTCGAGCCCCAACTCGCGAGGAAGAAGGACGTCTTTTTCCCGCGCTCCTGAACTTTCCCTCTAAAAACATAAAAAATTACTAGAAACAGTAGAATTTCTATACCTTTGTGAGTGTCAACAAACTGTGCACGTCCTGTAAAAATTTGACGTAATTCGAATCATTTTTGTGAGTTTTATAAGCATTTAGTGCAAATATAACAGCTTTTCTCAATACAGCGGGACGTTCCTTCTAACAAAGACCGCCCAGCAACCGGCCGAACTCCCCCAGCAACGGAGCTTTGTGTGAAAGATACAACGGTTAATTTGAAGGTCACCCCTCATTGGGAATTGTAACGGATTTGTGCTAATTTATTCAGTTTTCAATCTGCTCAAATTTTGTAATAGTGCGTCAAGAAAAAGTGTGCTTATCAATTATATTAATTGAACACTTTAAAAAAAAGGAAAAAAAAACTTTTTTTTTTTTATTTTATTTTGTGCAATGGATACAATATTAATCAACATGAGAGGCTAAATTAAAAGATAAAAACGAAAACATCAGAGAACCGGATGGGAGCGGAAATTCAGAGTTCCGAAGCCTTCATTTTGGATTCTTCATTCACAGTAGGCTGAAAGCATTTTAAATTTTCAATCAAAGTAGGCTGAAGGCATTTTTGATTCTTCAATCAAAGCAAACTAATTATGGACAGTTCGAGTAAATCCCCGCAAGGGGATGAGCTGATTGGCTACCAACGCGGTAGTTCTGTTGATAATGCTTCAGCCACCACACGACTCTTTGAAGTTGAACAAGAAATCCTAATGGTTTTAGCCAACAGCAAAGCCAGCATCCCCCTCCAGCAAAAGATCCGGAATGGAGTCTCGGAGCTACTTAAGATTGCATTTTCCCAGATCGAGAGAAACGCCCACCTTGAAGGAGAGGTAAAAGCACATGTCAGCATGGCCCAGCAGACACAGGCAAAGACCTTTGCCCAAGTTGCAGCCAGCAAGCCAGAAAAACAGGGCAGAAAAAGCAAAGAGAGACCAGTCGTTCCAGAAACCGCAGAGAAAAGTCCAGGCAGAGGCAGCAGCATGTAGTCGTCATCTACCCCACCAAGGAGAGCACTTCGGAGGAGACCAGAGAACTTCTTCGAAAGAAGATCAAACCAGCCAGCATGGGATTTAACATTGCAAAAATGAAGCCTGTCCGCAAAGGAGGAGTCCTGATTGAGACCCAGAGCAATCAAGACTTAGACAAACTCATCGAAGAGGTGAAGAAGAACGACACCATCAGGGAAGCAGTCAGTATCCAAAAGCCAGCCAAAAAGAACCCCCGTATCGTGCTCTTTGATGTAGACAAGGAAATCTGCAAGGAAGAAATTATACACCAATTAAAGTCACAAAATCAACTGGATGAAAAAGTTGAAATGGAACCAATCTTTAGCTACAAAAGCCGATTTGGAAACAACTGGGTCATTTCAGTTAACGGAGAAGGTTTCAACGTCATCAAAGACAGAAAGAAGCTATACGTGGGATGGACATGCGTCAGATTCCGGGAATATCTCCGAGTCACACAATGTTTCAAGTGCCTACGTTACGGCCATCATGCTAAAGACTGCAAGGGCCAGGAAACCTGTGGGAGATGTGGAGATAACCACCTGAGCAAAGACTGCAAGAACGAGCTTAACTGCTGCAACTGCTCTGATTTTAACAAAAGGGAAATACCAAGGTAAGTACTGGTCATGATGCCAGAAGCAAGTGCTGCCATATTTATGGGAAAGAGATTAACAAATTAATCCTCAAGACCAACTATGGATATTAAAGACAAGAAGCAAGAACTAAAGTTGAGCCACCTGAATCTGCACCACTGTAGAGCGGCGAATCTCCTGTACTCCCAAGACATTAAGAACTTGGATATTGACTTTGCCTCAGCAAATGAACCGTACATATTCAATAATTCCATCACAGGCTTCTCTCTGGACTATGTTATCATTCCTTCTAAAGACCTTAAGGCAGCCATCATTGCTAAAAAGAATTTCATCATTAGTCCGATTTTTTCGGCTGATGAAATCATCATCATCAAAGTGAAGGTAGATAATGATTTCCTCTTTATCTGCTCTATTTACAGCCCTCCTTCAAGGAATATTCAATCTTCAATTGAACCGCTTGAGAGTCACATTTCCAGCAACCCCAATGAGAAATGGATCATTCTTGGCGACTTTAATGCCAAATCTTCGGCATGGAGTCCAAGACGTACTGACCATCGAGGTGAGCTGCTTCTAGACTTCATAGCTCGTCAGGACCTGATTGTTGAAAATGACGCCAACAGCCATCCTACCTTCTCCAGTACCATTGGAGAGAGCTGGATTGATCTCATGATCACTAAGAACCTGTCTAATGATGATGTCAGAAATTGGAAAATTAGAGACTGCATTACTGCCAGTGATCATTGTCTCATGACTTGTGAGATTGGAATCAACAGGGTACATAAGCGACACAACTGGAGATGGAACACAAAGACCTTGGACTGGGAGAAGTTCAAGCTCAGCCTTCCAAGTCTGATTGAGGAATACCCACTCGATGAGATATCAGACATCAACGAAACCATTGATAAGATCGAGGAGAAACTCAGTAAGCTTTGTCAACGTCATAAGAAGAAATTGAAACCAGCCTCCAACTCTAACTACTGGTGGACGCAGGAACTCACGATGGAAAGAAGCAGAGTTCGAGCTTTACGGCGTAAATTCCAGAAAGAATCGGATCCTGAACTGCGGAAGAAAAAGAAGATGGATTTCAAATTGGCAGCCTCCTGCTATAGAAAGAGAGTTCAGGATACTAAACAACGTGCTTTCCGGGATTTTCTTGACAATGTGACTAACTCAAATGCTTTCGGCAGTCATTACAAAATAATCCGAGATAAACTCCGCAGACCTCAGATTGCTGACCTCGTCAGACTTGACAACAATGAGCTGGCCAAAGATGTCACAGAATCAGTCAATGCCATCCTCGAGTTTCACTTTCCCATGACTCCTCTTAAAGTGAATGATGCTCTTGACTACACCTCTCCTCCTCAACCAGCTTTCACGGTCCATGAAATTGAGGAAGCAATCAAAGACACCGACTTTAATAAGGCTCCAGGCTATAACGGCATCTGTTTGGACGTCTACGCTGAGCTGTTCTACACCAACAAGGACTGGTTCCTGGGAATCCTCAACAAATGCCTAACACAAAGTTCGTTTCCCAAAAACTGGAAAATTGCAAAGGTTGCTCTAATCCCAAAAGATGGAAAGGATAAATCGCTCAGAGATTCTTACAGGCCCATCTGTCTCCTGCCCGTATGGGGGAAGATTCTCGATAAGGTCATTATGAGGAGGCTTTACTACTTCTTCATTGAAAATGGACTGCTCCATAAAAATCAATTTGGATTCCTCAGGGGCAAAAGTACCTGTGATGCCCTTACAGAACTTATCAACCGCATCAAGCAAAATAAGCAGAACAACCTCTTCTCCTGCCTGATTTCGCTGGACATTAAGAATGCCTTTAACAGCTCCAGGTGGAATGACATACTGCGTTTACTCAGAAAATTCCAGACACCTGCTAATTTGTACTGGATGGTGAGCTCATTTCTTAAGGACAGGTTCTACCTAGATGATAATAAGAGACTGGTACCATACAACATCGGGGTTCCTCAAGGTTCAAGTCTTGGACCTTTCCTATGGCTTATCATTGCCAATGAGTTGCTGACTAAAGATTTTGGCCCTAATGCCCATTGCCAGGCCTTCGCTGATGACGTAGCAATACTGTTGGATGCGAAGTCCTATTTCAAATTCACGAAGTTGGCCATGAGGCCCCTCAAGATAGTAGAAGACTGGACCAAGGAATTCGGACTCAAACTAAGCTTAAATAAATGTAAATACTCTATTTTTACTAGGAGTAAGGACATTACCCGAAGACCAGGCATCTCGCTCTCCGGAAACAGAATCACCTACTCTGATGAACTGAAGTACCTCGGACTTATACTGGATCCCAAACTGACCTGGATGGCGCACCTGAACAATGTCAAGAACAAGATTGACAGCCTCCAAAACAAGCTAGTCAGAATCTCCCGAGTCTCGTGGGGACTAAAGCCAAATATCCTGAAGCTCATCTACTGCAGCGTCATTGAGAGTACCATCCTCTACGGGTGCCAGGTCTGGTATTCCAGCACTGCCAAGATCAACAACAAGCTCCAGCAAATCCAACGTATTGGACTCCTGAAAGTTACGAAAGCTTATCGTACTACCTCCACCGATGCACTCCAAATCCTGGCAGGAGTCCCACCGATCTTCCTCAAAGCGGACGCCCTTCAAAAGGGATTCAAGTTGTGGAATCTTGGGTCCACAATCCACATCAACGAGACTGATTGGAACCCTTGCAATGCCTGGACCAAGGTCCCAAGTCTCACCCCACCATGGACGACCAACCCTTGGACTTGGAATATGGAACAGGTCCACGAAGACTTCTACGCCTTCACGGACGGCTCGAAGATTGGCAATAGAGTCGGCTGTGCGTCTCTCATCTACAGAAACAATGAGCTGATTAAGACCATTCAAGCCCGACTTAATAACACGGCTTCAGTGTTTGAGGCAGAAGCAACCGCAATCCTGCTAACCATCAAGCACGCGATCTCCCAAGATTACCAGAAATGCCACATCCACACAGACTCTAGGTCAGTACTCTTGGCGTTGGCTGGAAGGCAAGACTCAAGTGATACAATACAAGAGATTGTCGAGATCTGCAAAGGACGAGAGAGACAATTCGCCTTGCACTGGGTCAAGGCTCATATTGGTATCACCCAAAATGAAGCAGCAGACGTTGCAGCGAAGCAGGCCACCCAATTAGACAACATTGACATCACTGTTAAATTCAGCAAACAGCAGTTCCGGACACTTACCATCGAGCACGAGACTTCTATGTGGCAGCACAGATGGGAGACCTCCAACAAATCCAGGAGACTCTTTGAACTCTTCCCGAAAGTTTCACGGAAAAGACTACAAGGGGACTTCTTCCTAAACCAGCTTCTTACCGGGCATGGAGTCTTCGGCACCTATCGCAGCAGATGCCATGGGCAATCAGATGTCTGTCCACATGACGGCGATGTACATGATCCGGAACACCTTCTCTTCCACTGTAGCCGCTACTCCAACCTTCGGGAAAAAACCTTTCCCAAGAACTTCCACCAACTACACATCAAGCAGCTCCTCCCTCTTAAAGAATTCAGGAAAGGTGCCAAGGAAATTCTGCAGGCTGAACTCCTCTTTCAGCTCACTGACTAACCTCCACCTCCTCCTTCCTTGTACATATGTTTTGTGCTGTATCTTTCATAATTAAGGCCATCCGGCCCTCTACCAGCCACAGTGAGTCTCAACAGAACCCCTTTTGCCCCTTCGGTTTGGACAGTCCATTAGAGCTCTACTCACACGCCCTGGCCAAGTGCTGAGCCTGGGTTCCCTCCATGATTACTGTCCGACGACGTTCTCCACCGTATACCTTCGGGTGGGACGGTGCTCTTTTGAAAAAAAATTATATATATATATATATTGCTATTATTAATTTAGAATTCTATACAAAAGAAATCAAATAAAAAATCATTTAGAAAAACAAAGTATAAAAAGAAAACTTTAACTGTTGGCGTAAGCAACAGTAATTTTGCTTTTTCTAAATGATTTTTTATTTGATTTCTTTTGTATTAATATTGTGTACAGAGTTCTTAACGTGTAGAAAAATTCCAAGATATTAGGATCTTTAACTCCTAAGAACCTATTCTTCTCACCAGTCAATGGTGAACCAAATTCATGAAAATTACATGTTTTTATTTGATAAGCAAAAGTTATCAATAAATGTTCAGTATGAATCAAGTACAGCTATATTTAACATACAGTCACAGTGATATATCCCCAAAATCTGTTCAAACAATATCTCTCACTGTAGTAATTTAGAAATTTAGTTATTTTACTTTACAGGAAATCTTTATAAATTCTCTAAATATCAATATTTTCATTAATACTGCAGGAGTAATATTGAACCAATTTGAAAATTTTAAATTATAATTTGTAAGTTCCCTTTAAAGTTATTAATTCCTATTTTTTTTTAAGAATTATTCCTTTGAAGTTATGACTCTATCATTACTTCCACAAAATAAAGAAAATAAGTTTCGAAAATAGTTTTTTATGAAAACAATAAATTCCTAATGAAATTTAATGTTTTCAAAAGATAATTTTAGCTTTAATATGTTCAAATATTTCTATTTTAATGAATGTAATGATTTTCTTAATAAGTTTTCTCTTTCTGTAATTGATTTTGCGTGTTTTATCTATTTTTTTACTTTTATATGTTTAATATTTCTTTTTCCTTTGTGTTTCAAATTAATTTCAGATTTCTTTTGTGATACGTTTCATTTTTATTTGACTATTGAGTTTTTTTATTTCTAATGAATTTCATATTTTTTCTAATGAGTTTTCATTGAATTACATAAATTTTATAATTTGGGGAATGTATTTAGGACGATACATTTTTATGTAAATTTTTTTTTATGTTTTACAATAATGTTTGCTATTTTTAGAACTTCACATTTTTTACATACTTTGTTGGTTAAAGCGTTTGTGTTAAAGCGTATACCTTATGAAAACAGTCACGGCAACATTGTTAATTAAAGCGTTTGTTCTAGTTATTGGAAGATAGTGAGTATGAATCCCATTCCAGTCCCTCTTGTCAAGATGAAAAAGAGCATTTACCTTTGTTGGCAATTACAGAAGTAAATGTTTAGATGTTACCATGACTATCATAACCCATTTATCAGTGAAAATCTGGGAATGTTAACCAACAAGGGCTGTTCTCGTAGTTACACATCCAAGCATCCACCAATTTTAATGACAATCTTGTATGTGCGGACTGTGATTAACCCTGAATTGCAAGTCATCTCAGGGTGGGCTCTAAAACCTTCCCTTTAGCTGCATGTGAATATGTCCTACTTTCCAATAAATTCTTGTGACCCTAGCCAGTGCATGGGACCCTAGTATTGGCTAGGTCCACCTAAACGCATGTAACCCTTGCCAGTACATGTAAGGGTGACGTTCTCCGCGAAGGCGTCACTACGTACACCCTTTTGTCATGGAAGTTAATTAGCTTTAATGAAAACAAGGAGTGTGTTGCATCCAAGTCAGGTTGGTGGAGCAGTTCGTTTGGCTTGCTCCTATTGCAAATCGATTGTCTTTTTGAAAGTTCATGGCTCCATCAGCAACCAAGATATGCATTTAATTATCTGGACTGGGGTGAGTTTGATAAAAAAAATTGTGCTTTACATGCCCGAAAGATGGATCCCTCTCATCTCCCAGTCATGGGTTATTTTTGTGCATGGGACATTTACAGCCTTACTCTCTCTTCACAAGCAGGCTGTCCACCTGCTGAGTCGAAATCCTAGGCAAAAAGCAGATTATCGGGTAAATTGTGTGCTATTGCATTTTCCACACTTGTGGAAGATATCGCTACCTTGATCAATTCTTAGACATTCCAGATGGGTGTCCCTTTTTGAGTCTTGACAAACTGTACTCGACTACCCTTAACAGTATCAGCATCTTTAGGTTTCCTGGCATCACATACTACTCATGAGTAAGGGAGAAGGCCAAAATGACGCATTGATAGATTTGGCTTTATAGCAGATATCCAGAAATGTCGGGGTACCAGATGTTAAGGCCAAGATATTGCCCTCCTTTGCCAAGATGTTAGCCGTTTCATTTCCTTTAAGGCCAACGTGCGAAGGGATCTACTGTAGACTTCACACGTTGATTCACACATTCTGGCAAGATGAGAGCTTTTGGGTTTCATTGTTTCTGCAGTTGCTGATCAGGATTATTTAATTTGAGGGAACGGCACCAACTATTTCAAATTCATGATAGCTATTCTAATTCTTAAATGTGATAATTGAGACTACAAATTTTATGACTACCGTGTCTAATCGATGCATAGAAGTTCTCACATAAAGAATTTCACAGTTTCAAAACTTTTGAAGGTTACGACTTAATTATATATCTATATCGTTCAGCGAATAAAAGTCAATACAAGAAATAAAAATATTTCAAGAGAAAAAGAAAGGCGCCAAATTAGCGCATTCCGTGAAGCTAGAGCTAAATTGGTACTTTATGTGATGCATTAATTAAAATGAACATTATGATTTCTCACAGATAATTTAATCCCTCATTTTATCAGCTTTTCCTGCCGTCCAACTTGTCTAGTGGTCAGCGTGCCTGACTACGGATAAGGAGGTCCTGGGTTCGAATCCCGGTTCTGGCATGGATGTACTTTCTCTCTATATCTATCCTGTCTTAGTCCTTTCCTTGTATGAATGAGGTGTGAATGGTTGCCTACCCTATAAACGGGTCCCTATGGCATGTGTGTACTGAGGAAGTCGGACTCCACACCAAAATAGGGTTCAGTTGAAAAAGTGGAGCAGCGCACCCCATGTTGCCAGCCTAGCTGGCACACGACAATGAATAAATCAGTTTTTCCTTGAACCTTTGTAATTTTCTTTTAAAGTATATGCTTCATTTATAAAGGATTATGAAATCCTATTTTTACTTGAAAGCAAATTTTGAGAAACAATTTGTGCTTTTAAGTAAAGTGTAACAACATAAATATAAAAAATCAAGACGATCTTTTTATAAGAGCGATAAATCAAAATCTATGAAAACATTTTCAATTATAAAAGGAAATATTCTGTCTTTTGTGTGATTAAGTGCGAAAGCTAAATCTCTTGATGCAATAATCCAACAAACACATTTTTTATGAATGCCCTGGTGTATAATTTATCACCCTTCACTAGGTTAGAAAATTCTCCCTAGCGACCCAAAATATTCTTCTGCAAATATTGTTCCAATTTCCTTTACAAATCTGTTTTTCATTGATTTTGTCGGAAAAGAAGTCATAACGTCAAATCTAAAAACTAAGCTTAAAGGTTTTTTCTTATCATAATATTACTTGGTTTTGAACGTTTTCTGATCATTATTATTGATTTTTTTTCAAAAGAGAAACTTATTAAAAAAATTTTCTTGAAATTTAAATAACTACCAAACAGTTTTTTTTATAATCAATCAAATGATTATCTTTTTTTGGACCTTACGCAACAATCCAACCAAACAACCAGATACCAATCATGTCACTTACGTTAATTAAATGTTGGTTTAAAGTTAATTTCGCATTGCGAAATCTTAATTGTCTTAATTTATGCATAAGATATGTCATATACATTTAGTACACTGCATTGTACACAGCCAAACTACCTGAAGCGTTGGGAAGACATTTTAATGTTCACTATCAATTGTTTTCAGAGAGTACTTCATAGGCAGCTGGCCGTATTCATATGTAGCAAGGGATGAAACCCGGAAAACTCTCAAGCACTCACCCCAACAGATGTACTGGCAGAAAACAAAAGCACAAAAATTATCTCTAGATGTTCAACAATGACAGGGATCGAATCCGAGATCTACCTACTAAAATAAACTAAGCCTTTGTTACGACAGCCCATATGGGGGTCTAGGACTTCGGAACTCATACCTAACTGAGGACCCTGGGAATGAAGCATATGTTCCGATTAAGTGCTTAGCCTAATGTAAAATGCCCAGTGTTCTCAAGCATACATGGTATTAAGTTTATAAGCTCACTGAGGAAATGAAAGGCTGAGTCGACTTTGCCTGGCCCTAGGATCGAACCTGGGACCTGTCTAATGGAACCGCGAAGCACTACCACTAAGCCACAGGGTTTGGAACCTACCTATTATTCTGCTAGCTTAAGCCTGTTGTTTTTATGTTTATCCTGTTTGCGAAAGATGTTGTTGTCGTGTTGTGCCAGCTAGGCTGGCACCGTGGGGTGTGGTGCTCCACTTTTCCAACTGAACCATAATTTGGTATGGAGTCCAACTTCCACAGTACACATATGTCATAGAAAACAGTTTATAGGGTAGGCAACCATTCACATTCCATTCATACGAGGAAAGGACAAAGACAGGATAGATAGAGAAAGTACATCCATGCCCGAACTGGGATTCGCAGTCAGGCACTATGACCACTAGACAATGTGGGCAGCAATCGTGTTAAAGATAAAATTTACAACAAACTAGTGGGCATCCACGACAGCTTTGGCTGGACGTAACTTCACGTGAAAATATTTGCACAGCATTAGGTGGAAAAAAATATTATATGGAAAACAGTCATTCCTGTTGCGCTTTTCTATTCTGTTTCTTGTGTTCGACTTTTTATGCAGTGTACCAGTTCCAACGGCGTCTGTGTGTAATATAGAACATTGTAAACTTTTCCAGCAATTTATGTATTTACACCGTACGGCGCCGAATAAACTTTTAAGATTTCGGTTTATTTATCATCAACAAATACTGGGACCAGTATTATATCTCTTCCACACTTATGATTTCCCTATTTCAACAAATAACGCAATCAATATTACATTTTATGCAGACGACACTGTAATTATAGCAGAATCAGCAAATCCAGAATCAACATGCTTTATTGGAAATATAAAATGAACAATCATAAACGCTGATAAATCTCAAACACTTCTTTTCTTAAGAAAGAAAAGAGTTAAAATGAAGCAAAGAATTACAAACAAGTTAATGGTATTCAACAAAATTATTCTTCAAGTCAATGAAGCTAAGTTCCTAAGCCTCACGCTATAACATCAAGGTTTACTTGGACTAAACACATTAATAATGTCACTAAAAAAGCATACACAGATTTGGCTGCATAAAAAAACCTAATTGGCAAGAAATCCAAACTAAATCAGAAATTGAAAAGACTCTAGTTACCCATAGTTAAATACGCTTCTCCAGTTTGGAATAACATAGGCAAAAAGGAAAGCCGTAATCATGATATCATGAAAGATCAATGATATCTAACCAGAAACATTAAACTCCTCTAGTATGTATATATAATATGTTAAGCCATAATCCATTCTACCAATTTTCCACTGTATCTGGAATGGAAACCGGGACCTTCTTTAAAAAAGTCCTATTACAAATTAACGTCGAAAAAACTGCTATATTTGTACCAGTTTCTGAACTAGGTGATTTTTTTGCGGATTTCCTTCTTTATCTTGCCAACTGTTTTTTTTATTATGTCATTAAAGATAAAAAATAGTAAGAATTAAGAAGAAAATTCTATTTTTGCAACCATAATATTTATATTATCGCGAGAAAATTTAGAACATTTTATTCCATTTTTGAATTTTAATTATGGTTCTTTTATTAGAATTTTTTCACTTCAAAAATATATTACTAAGCCTTTTATTTATCAAATTTAGTATTTAGGTATGCAAGCTTTTTTCAGGAACATATTACGTCACATTTCGCGGCATTACGTCAAAATTACGTCATATTGGCAACATTTCTTCGTCGCCAAAAAAGAAAACAAATTCCCATCTAAGCCCTCAAAAATTAATTGTTCCACCACTGTTCCATCTAAGTCCTCAAAAATTAACTGTTGACTGATTTTTGAAGCTTCATCAAAGGTTTCACATACAAACGATCCATTAGAAACTACAAAAATAGGTAAAAAAGAAATCTACCATTATTTCATTTCTGAATATAAAAATCGTGATCAAACACCGTAAAATTATTATATTAAAATCTGTTATAAAAGTGTATTGATGTAGGATTTTATTATGCATCCTAAAATGTGGAAAGCGGGAATTTTTTCAAGTTTTTTGTAACATTTTTACATATTAGGTAAATGTGGCAACTTTTTTGATAGATTCAACACAAACCGAAACATGGCGAATATTTCTATAAGAGGACATTCGCTCAAATTTGAAATTTTCAAGGAATTTTTTTATTAATTTGAAGACATCCATAAATAAAAATGAATCCCATTCCTTTTCGATTTAATAAAATAGTTTGACTATTATCTTAATTTTATTATCGTTCATTTCGAATGGTTTGTTTGAATTTAAATATCATACTTTAATATGAATGAATTTAGATATTTTATGAATCGTGCTAGATGTTTATTCCGTTAATGTAAATTTGAGTAAAAATTAAAACTAATTTGCTGCTTTTCTTAATATACATGTGTGTATTGAAAATTTTAATACAGAAGTATTCATGTAAAATGAGAAAGTCATTAAATTCTGCGCTTTCCAAGTTTAAAAACTTAAAAATATAAAATTCCTTGCGTATATTATGAATTAGAGAAAACATTTGATCTTATATAATATCCACTATTAGATCTTCCCTTTTTAGAAGAAACTAGTAAAAAATGTACTGTTACTGTGGGGAAATATAAAATTTTAATCTCATTGGAAACATTATAATTTTATATAATTATAGTAAAAAAATTTTGCGCATTAGTTTTTGATGATATTTTAGATTATTTCAAAAAGTGTAATATTTTCTGAAATGTTTTCATAATTAATAAATCAATAAATTTCTTACACATGCAACACTGTATGAGAACTTTCATTTTAATGTTATTTAAATAAAAAATTTTATATTCTGCATCATTTTTCAACCATGTAACAAATTCTAATTACAATGTAATCGGGATACATGAAAAGAAATAGTATGAACAGTATGAATTGTAATTTCGCTATCATAACTGAAAACGTAATCCCTAAAAGCTGTTAAGACTTTTATTTTCCTAATCAAGAAAACTACCAAAAGAATTTTTGTAATTTGTTTGTCGTTACAAATGTCCACAAATAAGAAATTAGAACTCCAATGTCTAATATAAATATGCAATAAGCAGACAGCTGAAATTTGCTGCTACCGTCAATGATATCTAACTAGAAGCATTAAACTCCTCTAGTATGTATACACAATATTAACATATAGCCATTACAAATCACAAGTTCTAATAGCCATTGCAAATTCTATCAATATTCAACTGTATCTGGAATGGAAACCAGGATCTTTAAAAAGTCCTATTACAAATTAAAGTCGACAAAGTTGCCGAATTTAAGCCAGTTTCTGAATTGGGTGATTTTTTGGAGAATTTCCTTGTTTATCTGACCAACTGATTTTTTTATTATGTCATAAAGATAAAAAATAATAAGAATTATGAAGAAAATTCCATTTTGGCAACCATAATATCTATGTTATCGATAGAAAATTTAGAACATTTTATTCCATTTTTGAATTTTAATTATTGCTCGTTTTTTAATCTCTATATTTAAAAAATATATAGCGCTATGTACATTAATTTTATAAAATATACACATTTTTTGTCACAATTACTTTTTAATTTTTAGCATCAATGGCATTCACGCAATCACAATCTGATAAAATCCAATTCTAAAATGCACACACAAACTGCAATATCACTATTTCTTGCGAACTCCAAAAATTTTTTCTTCCTAAGGAATGCATGGTTTTTTACATTTATTTCAACTTCTGAAATTCCACCATCTTCAATTTTCCAAGTAAATCAAAGAGAAACAAGAGCTTCTCAACTTTTCTATGTTGCTCATTTTGCTTCGACACTTTTGTTTCTTTGGAATTTTATTTTTAACCATCAAAATGTTTGCTTACATTCATTCATTATTTGGGGAAAAATATTTGTGATTTCGCTGTTTCAGGAAGAATTGTATTTTTTCAACTGTTTTTTAAGCATTTGTCATGTTGCCAGTCATTACATAAAGTGTTATTTTGTTTTTGTATAAATATATAATGTTATGAAGAGAAGTAAAATGAGAAAAAGACAGAGAGAGAGGCATGTCACTTGAAGAATTCAAAAACATTAACATTCCTTTGGCTATTCCTGTATGCTCAGAAGTTAGTGCTGAAGATATGAGAGAATGTGGATTATAAGTCAGACACAAGATTATAAATTGCGAATGATAGTAAACTTAAGTGTCCTGTAAGGAGATGACCTTAATATCCAAACAGAAGAAAATATGGGACCATCAGCTGGTGACGCATTTTCGAGCTTTGAAACTGCTTTAAAATAGATGGAGCTTGGCCCAGAATTTGTCCAAACGCAAATTCTCCCTGTCAAGTGACTTGCCTGCCAGAAAACCTATATGAAGACAGCGTAACAGGTTTCTCTATCAGCAAACAATAACTTTTATTTAAAGCGTTTTACATACATAATATATTAATGTTTATCACTCGTAAGTACCTTAACATGTAAAAGAGCTGTCTTTTCATTTAATTGATTAAAACTTGCATTTTTAACTTGCCGACCGATTGGCTCAGTGGTTAGCGTTCCTGACTCCTGAGCTGTGGGTCCCGGGTTCGAATCCCGGTTCGGGTATGGATGTTTCTTACCTTCACTGTTCACTTGGTCCTTTCTTCTGTGATGATGTATGAATGTGGCCCACCCTATAAACGGGTTTGTGGTGGTTTGGAGCGGGTAATGATACTCGCCTCCGTGACTTGGTTCACAGGTGCCCCCTGGGTGTACTGGTGATAAATGAGTAGCAGTTTCTGGCCTTTTGTGGCATAGGGTTCAACCCTCTTGTGCCCGCCATTTTAAAAAAACATTTTTAACTTTTAATAATCAATCCAATTATATACTTTTTTTAGAAAAAAATAACCATCGTCATTTTTGATTATCCGAATGGGATGTGTTGCGAAATGATTCGGATAATTGGAGCTCTATTTTAGCTTCAAACCCATCACAAAATAACATATGCTACATTAATAGTCGTATTAAATCTGTTAAATTCTTTCAGAAATCTATTCGAATGGGAGAAATGAATTACCATTTCTTGCATATTAAAATACCGAATGTCTTACTGTCTACCGCAATGCAATTTTTAGGTTTCCCAGACACATTCTAAGAATTACCATACAGAAAATAGTTCGCGCCTGTCACACTCGGCTCCAATTACAGTTACACAATTAGCCATTCTACCAGATAAATTCCCGGGACGCATTCCAGTACGGTGCTTCCAATGGATACTGGGCCCCACTTCACTTCAATCTGATTTCCACTTGCTGAATTCGATTCCTTTGAGATTCCTCATTATTCCTGCCGGGTTTTCCAGAGAATTAGATTTCGCTGACTTTGAAGGGGGGGGGTACTGCACAGTTAAGAAGCCTAGGGGCTGCACAAGCAAAGAAAACCGTAGAACATCTTCTGCCGCTAAAAGCCTAATCGAAAATAAAATTACTGCATTTGGTGACGATGATCTTGGAAGTTTTGGTGTGCTTTATTTGGGAAATTATATACAGATTTCTGCGCCCGCGTTCAATGTAGGTAATTTATATATCTACGCATTTTTTAAAGTTTTTTGTGTTGGTTTAGATCGCACAGCACAATTTATTTCAAAGAAATTTTTTCTAAGCTGCATAATACATTTTCTTTAATAATTAAAACACTCATGCTGGAAATATTTAAATATTTATTTTAGAAATTAATTATGCGAGAAGAACAGAACTATATTAATTGCACAAATTCTATATTTTGATTTAGATTAAACACATAAAAAAGCAGATATTTATTGCATATTCAATTATTAAATTCAAATTAATTTTTAATTTCTATATTATTATTTTCTAAATTTAATATTTAATTTCTAAATTTAATTTCTAATTCTATATTTAATTTCTAAATTATTATTTCAATAAAAATTCAAATTTTTAATTTTTATTAAAATAATAATTTGTTAATGAATAAAATCTGAATTCGCTTTAATTAATTTTTTATTGTACTTTTTTACTGAAAATAAAAAAAATTGAAAACATATCCTTTATTTCGGTGGTTTTATGTCATTGAAAAACAAACTGAGAAATCACTTAATTTTAATGATTTTCGCATTTTCATTTTTAAATAAATCAAAAGTTAAGGAATGGATTTTAGTTTAAATGTTACGTAGTTTTTTCACTAATTTAAAATAAATTCAGTGATTCAATGGCCCCTTGATGACAAGCCCTACAGTGCCTTCAACTACAGTACCGAAGGCCCTGGGGTGGGAAGCATAAGTCCTGGTAGGTGGTTGAAATCGACACCCTCAGTGTTTAGATTCCTTGCATGCTTGGTACTCAGTTTTGTTGACCCACCGAAGGGTTATAAGGATGAGTCCACCTTGCCCAGTCAGAGGATCGAACCTCGAACTTGTGCTTTGGGCGCTCCGAGGACTACCATTACTCTACTGGCTTCATTTTAAATCTAGATATGAATATGAATGTTTTTATATACATACATGAGAGAGAGAGAGAGAGAATGTTTTCCTTTTCTGTCTCAGATGCAACTTCAATTTTCCATGAGTAAAAAAATTTTTTAAAAATATATTCTCACAATTTACATTAATGTCTAGGATGGTGAAAATGGAGTTATTTTATTTTATATAGATAATTTTGGAAAATATTTTACGATGGACATTTAAAATACTTGTGACAGTCAAAATTAAATAGTACTCTAAGGTTCTTATTTTAAAAATCTGAATATAACTTCAGCTACATGTTATATAAGCTATGTCACACCTAAGTTTCGATTAGAAAAGAAAATATTTTAAAATATTTCTCTCTAAAACGCTATAAAATTTAACATTATAGTTCAAAAATCAATGAATATAATAACATTTATATACTGTTGTCGCCAGTAATTATTCTTAATTGATAAAATATTTGATGATAGTATACCATCGCCCTATCATATTTGATGATAGTATAC
>JAJQOW010001662.1:0-38368 GCA_037975125.1 Latrodectus hesperus
AATTTTTTAAACTCTGATTATTTTGTCTTTATTTAATGGGTTAGACTATACTTGAGGGTGCCCCTTGAATTATCGCCAAGTTTATCGCTAAGCCGGGCGGTGTTGTTCTATTTATGGTAACCCTAAACGTTATTCTGAAATCCATTCATTATTCTGATTGGTTTAGATTTAACTGTTATTTTTGAATTGAGGTAACGTGATCGCGTGACATACGCGCTTTGTATGCAACCCTTGAAAATATTACAGAATAATCTTGAAGCATTGAGTTTCGATATTCGATTTTTGTAGTTTGTGTGTTGCTTGCGAAGATTAATAAGTATGGATGAGGATATACTGATTTTACGTTTTCACGGAGTACAGATGGAGAAAGAATCACATCAGGAAAATATAATAAAAGATTTTTTAGATGCAATAAAAACGGTATATTCGCGAAAAATAACGATTCGGAGAGCGATGAAGATTAGGTGAATTATTTTGTTTTTCATTAAAATTTATTCATATTTAGAAACTAAAATTTTTATAAAAATGAATGTTTCCATAAGTAAATGAATGTTTAAGTTGTATGTATTGCATGTTAGTGTTAGAATGTGCCGCGTACTGAAATTTCTGTAATGTGGGCGCCATTGTTCGGTATATTAAAAATCGAATTTAAATATAAAATGAAATTTGTTAACGTTTAAAATTTAGCTTTATTGCCCTGTTGCCACTGTAGTAGGTAGCCCTACACTGATGTTTTTTTAAGGTGGGGACCATTGCTCGCTACATTAAAAATTGAATTTAAATAAAAAAATGAAAGTTGCTAACGTTTGAAATTTAGCTTTATTGCCCTGTTGCCATTGTAGTAGGTAGCGCTACACTGATATTTTTTAAGGTGGGCGCCATTGCTCGGTACAGTAAAAAATCGAATTTAAATATAAAATGAAATTTTTTAACGTTTGAAATTTAGCTTTATCGCCCGGTTGCGACTGTAGTAGGTAGCGCTACACTGATGTTTTTTAAGGTGGGCGCCATTGCTCGGTACATTAAAAATCGAATTTAAATATAAAATGAAATTTGTTAACGTTTGAAATTTAGCTTTATTATCGATTGTCACTGTAGTACGTAGCGGTACATTCTTTTTTTTTTTTGAGTTGAGCGCAATTGCACGGTATATTAAAAATCAAAATTTAAAAATTTCGTTTCTAGTTATTAGAATTTTAAAACTTCTGTAGTACTTAATTATAATGAAATATTCAAAATTTTGGTATTTGGAATTCGGAAAAACGCGTGATTTCAAGCTGAAGTTCGAACGTGATCGTTATTGGTTGACGGCTATCGCGCGTAGTGACGTAATTTAGATTGGCGACAGAGCTGTAGAGCACTTGGTGCGAAAATTTGAAATCGCACCAAGGGGCACCCTCAAATATATTTTTACCTTAATTTTTTCGTTGACACTTTTTCTCTTTTTTCGTGTTGAAATTATGGTCTGACTTTGGCTTAGTGTTTGATTGACTAAGTTTGAGTATTTTTGTTCTTTTATTTTTACAATTTAAATTTTTTCTCATTATTATGGATTCAAAATGATTGAAGCACAGACTAAAATGATTTACACTGATTGCAATTTGCGCATTCCAAAAATAAACACTTCAAGATTATTGACTTTCGAAGATTATATTCCACAACTTATTCAGTTAGCTGTGGAAAATGTTATTACTAGTTCTTCATTTTCCTGTCTCCCACTGATGGTACTGCATCTATTCCAAAGAAACCTTACAATTTAAAGTAGAAAATAATTCAACTTGTAAAGAATCACAAGAAAATAATGCAAATTCAACAGACCCGTCAAGGTGAGCTTCTATTCGAAACTAATTGCCCAGATGCTGCTGTAGAAATAAGCAAGATAAACAATATCTTGGAGTACCTGTTAACTCCAGTTTTCAACCTGAATACATTTCTTCAAGATTTCTTATAAAAGAAATAAATGTAGATTTACCTTTATGTCTTGTTGCTGAAGAAATTGCTCAAAATATCTTAACGATAATAAGCTTACAAAGATTTACAAAAAATAATTCTGAAGAACTGAGCGAAAATATTTTAGTGAGCGTCATTAGACATCCTCTACCTCAAACTATTAACTTATTCGATTCTATCATTTCAATTTCTCCTTTTATTGTTAACGTTCGCCAATGTGGAAAATGCTATAAATTCACTCACCCTACGAAACAATGTATACAAGAAGTTTTCCTATGTAAAAACAGTTGAACATACCATAAAGACTCTCCCTGTGCCAATGAAACACCTAAATGTATAAACTGTCAGGGAAATCATGCAGCTAATGACATTTCCTTCCCTATGAGGCTTGAAGAAAAAAATTCTTACATTTTAAAAGCATGAACCACCTTCCAATTACTGAGGCGAGAAGACGTTATAATGAATCTTTAGAAACCAGTTACTCCAGTATAACCGAAAATCATTTTCCTTTCGTGCCGAATCAAAATGAAATACCTGATATTGTTAAAAAAGCAGTGACTGAGATAGCTTCTATATTTGAAGCAAAATTACTTGCGATACAGACCAAACAAGATCAAATGGTCCAACAAATGTTCTCATTCATGACAGAATGTATGCGAACATGTTCGTATCCAGCTAAATCAGTTTCCAGATCTCCTCCAAGAAAGAGGCGTGCAAAATCTATCCAGTCAAGAAAGATTAGTCCAAACAATTCTGTGAATTAGGAAATTACATCTCCCGAACAACCTATTATGAAATCTCCTCAACCAAATATTAAATATGCAGAACCTAACATAGAAGGAATAATTGAGGCAGGAAGAAGGCGTAGAAAACATTCTTATTTTTTTTTAAATATTCTTTTACTACGAGCGCACTTTTTTGATTTTTAATAACCGTTCAGGTTTTTTGTTTTATTTAATATTCAACTTAATTTCTTGGAATGCAAGAAGCATTCTATCTAAGCACCCGTATGTAAAACTTCCGTACTTTCAATCTTCCGATGACCTAACAATTCAAGATACGTTTCTTAAAAAATCCGACTTATTTCAAATTTGTAATAAAACAATAATTATATTAGGTACGCGAGATGGCCATGGTGGAGGTCTTATTTTTGCTGTTGATAAATCTCTACCTGTGCAAGTTTTAAATATATCCCGCTCAGGAGATAACGATAGAGTAATTTTAGCTATAAAAATAACTATATCCTAATCTTATCTTACTTTAGTAAATGTATACGTCCGACATAGTAAATTTTCAAGTTCTTTGTTCCGTAGAGTCTTATCAAATATTCGCCTTTCTTTCATAATAATTAGAGACTTTAATATGTGAAGTTCGGCGCTTGGTAGTTATTCAAACTTTCATGAATCTTCAGAATTCCTTGATTGGATACTGGCTAGAAACACTTGTCTTTTAAATGTCTCTCAGCCAACTCATTTCAAACTCCACCTTAGACCATCCCTTATCAATTATAACTTTGTATCTCCTGATATCTTTCCATTTTGTACTTTCTTAGCCATTTCAGATAAAGACCATGGTACTGTTCAAACAAGTGTCAAAATCTACTATAATGATTATTCGAAAGGCACTTCCCGAAATAGAATTTTATGAACTGACTTCTTCAATTGAATGAACACTCAAAATACTAATAACGCACTAGATTCTGTAGATCAGTTCTAAATTTAATGCAAAAATTATCTTGATAAATTCAGGAAAAAACAAAACTTTCCGTTAGAGTCGTATACTCCGTGGTGGACATCAGGATGATGTTATTTTTTGGGTCAAAATAGGAAACTTTTGAGAAAAGCGAAACATTCTCTTAATCAAACTATGTGGATACAGTGCAAACGAATTTCTGCAAAACTTCATCAGCTTCTTTTAACCATTTCCTGGATTCACTGGAATAAAACTATAACAAATGTTGGTATATATCTAAATACAATTATACAAATATTCTATTCTTAAAAGACTTAAAAATTGATTGTCTGACTCCCCAACTCATCATCTCGTAATTTCTGGCGAAACTTCAAAGTTCTCTGTAGAATTCTCTGTAGATAAGTCTAACTTATTTGCCAAATTTTATACTTCTCAATCTGAAACTGTAAAACTACCCCTGTATTTAAGTTCAAAGTTTAATTTAGAATGTAACTCTCCATTATCTTTCTCAGAGCTCCAATTGGAGATTTCTAAATGCAAAAATGTTTCAGCTGGTCCATATTTAATATCAGATAAAATTTTGAAACGTCTATGAAAGCTTTACTATCCCTATTGTCACTCTTAAATAACTGTTGGTTAAACGGTACTGTTCCACCGTCTTTGAAAAAATTCATCATAATTCCAATAACAAAATCTGGGAAAGATACTACTTCAGTAAATTCACATCACCCATTATCTCTTACTGGTGTTTTACGTAAAATCATGTAACGCATGATATTAAATCGTTTTATAAATCATATCTCCTTTTCCAAATATTTCCATCCAAATCATCATGGATTGATGCCTTATAGAGAATACGATAGTGTTCTTTCTATGCTTCATCATCATATCGTAAACCAATAGCTTTACGCTCACAGAGAAAATATATCATATGCGCAACTGTAGACATATCTCAAGCTTACGATTCAGTGTGGCCAGATGGTCTTATTCATAAGATCCTCCAATTTGATATCAGAGGGAAACTGCTCATTGGATATTGGTTTCTTTATCGGATAGAAGTTTTAGAATGAAATGGCATGGAATTTTTCTGAACCCACTTTCTCTAATAGAGGCGTCCCTCAAGGCAGCGTTTTTCTCCCTTTCTTTTCGTGATTTATATGTCAGATAATTACGAAGTTCTCTCTCCTGATATTAAGTGTTTTAATTATGCTGATGACATAATCCTTTTGGCTGCTCATTCATCACAAGAAAGTCTACAGCAAAAAATGCAGACTGCAATCATAAAACTTGAACAATGGTGTGAAGAATGGAAACTAGAAATAGATTCCTAAATATGTTAAGTCATTGATTTCTCTTCCAAAAAATCTCCTGTAAATTTTGAACTAACTCTCAACTAATTACCTATCTCTTAGTCTAAGCACATAAAAATTCTGGGCATCTATTTTACTAATAACTTAACCTTCAAGTATAATTTTCAAATGAAAAAAAAATCCATCGAGAAGAAAATTAATGTTTTAAAAGCTATTGCAGGTAATAGATGAGGAGCAAAAACTAATCAATTGCTTCAAATTTTTCAGTCCTTCATTACAAGTAGCCTCGATAATGGATGTCGTGTATTTACATCTGCGAGCTTATCACACCGAAAAATCTTGGATCCGATATATCACTCATTTCTTAGAATTGCTACAAGTCTACCTCGCTGAACACCAATTCCACTTCTTCTGAAAGAAGCAGGGGTCTTACCTCTTTCTGTAAGATAAAACTTTCTCTCTACAAGGATGTACATTAGAAATCTTGCACTTTCTACTAGATCTCCATGTGGTAGTTTGTGGGAATCAATACCATACAGCCATATCTCTGGCACTCTTCCTCTATCTTTGCGAGTGAAAAAATAGCTTGAAGAAAATATAATTCAAGAATCACATATTTTAAGAGTTTCTGCAAAACCTACATTTGTTAATAATAATTTAAAAATATTTCTTAGAAAATATACTTTTCAGACTAAAAATCTTCCTACAAATTCTATCAATGACCTCTTTAAACTGCATAGCATCTGTACTTCTGAATGGTCCAATGACATATTATTTACTGATGCATCTAAAATAGAAAATAAACTTGGAATCACTGTTTATAACATCAGAAATAACTCCTTTGTTTCCGGGAAAATTAATAACTCTAATTCCATTTTTACAGCAGAAGCATTGGCTTTATATCTCGCGGTGACTAAATTCTGTATTTCTCCCTCCAATATGTCGGATTATCAGTGTCCTTATCCTGTCTAAGCAGTTTGAAAACTCTCTAAACCTCTTCCCCAACCATCATTCAACACATCGGATCAGCTTTAGGATTTGCAACTAAAATTTGCAAATCTATTCAGTTAGTATGGATTCCAATTCCGGAATCGCTGGGAACGAAAAAGTAGATGCTCTTGCAAAATCGGCCATTAGTAAAAGTTATAATCTGCACTCGATTTCACCTGAAGACCTTATCCATAATATAAGAAACATTTTTATCAATTATAATCACAACGAATGGAAAAATAGTAAATATGTCTCTAACTTTTCACACATGTCTTCTATCATGAAAATTCACCGCAATTATATTAATTCTCGCCTTCTCGTGTCGAAAATTCTTAATCCAATATACCACTTAGTTCTTAGAGTGCTACAGTTCTTTCACGCTGGACACCAATTCCACTTTTTCTGAAAGAAGCAGGGGTTTTACCTCTTTCTGTCAAACAAAACTATCTATCTACAAAGATATAGATTAGAAGCCTTGATTGTTCTACCAGATCTCCAAGTGGTAGATTTTGGGAACAATGATATGCAGACAAATTTCTGGTGCTCTTTCTCTGTCTTTGCGAACGAAAAAATGGAATTCAGGAATCTGATATTTAAAGAGTTCCTCCTAATCCTGCCTTTGATAATATTCATTTAAACATCTTACTTAGAAAATATTCTTTCCAGATTAAAATCTTCCTACAAATATTATTACTGACATCTTTGATGTGCATAGTACTTCTTATTGGCCCAATCACGTATTGCTATTTACTGAGGCGTTTAAAATAGATAATTTTACCAATAAGTTTTTCATTGAAATTAAAATTTTAATTTCTTTTAAAAATTATATTTACTTTTAAAAATAGAAAAATTTATAAAAAAATATTGGGACTTAAATATATGTTTTTAAGCAATGCGTGTTTAAAGCACATTTTGCATTAAAATGGCACATTAATCCCTTAAAAATGTATAAGTAAATTCCATTCAATATGGAATAAATGAGTACTCACACATGTGTGCACACACACACGTGTGTGTTAACGCACAAAAACATGTTTGCTAAAGTTTTAATTTATTTCTTGGGCAAATCTAATCTAAAATAGCATAGTCGATTAAATTTCTTGATTCATCGTATTGCTTTTTTTGACAAGTTTTTTTAAAAGTTTATTTATTTAAATTAAATAAACAGGCATTATTTTATGCAATGAAATATTTAAATTAAGTTAAAGTATTTCAATGATGAAACATACTTACTTTCTAAATCTTTCTCTTAAGTTTTTAAAAAGCTGAAAGCATATTATACAATAAGTTATTTGATATACTGAAAGAAATGATTTAAAGAAAATAAATATCGTTTTGAAAGATAATTGGTGATCTCCAAGATGAATGGAAACTGAGTAAGAATTATAGATAAAGAATTAATTTGTTTTACAATGTAGACCTGAAATGAAAAAAACTGGAAACAAAACTAGAAAGTAACTTCGTATTGTCTTTGTTAAAAAATCAATCATTGCTTGATTTCCGGAAGAAAATTGAAATAAAATATTTTAGATTGCATTAAATTATGTCACTTAGACATTACTTGAATGCTGAAAGTCCTTTAAGTAGTTTAGAGAGCACAAACGTATAGTTCTGTAGAAGTCAATTTAAAATATGAAGTTGTATGTATACAATTAAATAAATGAAAATTTAAAACAAAATGAAAGATAACAAAAGATAAAGAAAGAAAAAACAAATTATAAAAATAAAAATGTATGAAAAACGTGGAATTTTTTTTATTCCCAAAATATTTAAATTGCGAATCTATATTTCTTTCGAATACCAAACATAGTATTTCAATGAAACAGATTGATTTATAATTTTAAATACGTTTACAATTCATATATTCCATAATACATTTTCCTAAAAAGTAATTTAAGTTTATTTATCAGAAATTACACAATTTTTAAAATTTTCATAACAGAAATAATGGATGCTAATTAATGTTATCCACTTGCTTTACTTCTTTTGAAATGTTACTATTTAAATTGCTTTCAGTAATATTTTTGAATAAGTAAAAATGTCATAAATCTTAAAAATTATAAATTAAGTGAAATTTTAGTGTATGTATAAATTTAAATATTTATTTTGGAACTTATTTTATCCATTTGAGTTTTTAGTATTTTAATGATAAAGTTACTCATAATACCTATCCAAATTTGTTAAAAATTTAAATTTTTCGTGCAAATCAATGCTTTATTTTTTATTTGTTGCAAATTACTGATTTGTTGCTATTGGTAATATTAATCAACCGTATTACCAATAGCAACAAAACAAAATATTGAAATCATGTTTTCTTTTAGTTTGCTTAGATATATTTCATGGAAAATCAGTTCTCTCTCTCTCTCTCTCTCTTAACCTTTTGAAAAGTATTAACAGCAGGGATAAATAAATAGTTGGAATCCTACTAACTTCCAGTTGGAATCAGAGGATTTTAGATTGCTTTGCTTTCGTTCATCTAAATCACAAATTCTATGAAAATACTGATTCATTAGCTAAACATTTCTTAAATTTACCCATTCATTTCAGTATTAGTATTTCAAAGAGATCTTGGAAATCCTTTCATAATGAAACATATTTAGATAAGTGGAACTAGGAATATCTTGTAAATCTCGCAATGCTGATGTGACTAAAAATTTATTTTACTCTGTTTAATAGAAACACCGTTCCAAGTCTTTCCTCACAAATAATTTTAAAATTTCTCATTTTTTATTTGGCCACGGTAAATTTACAAACTATCTGTTTCGTTAATTCAAATAATTTATGTGAATGTTCAAAGAAGTACTTTTACAATATATACAAATCAAATGTTGTGCAACATTTGATTTTGTCCTGCCTTACCTTTGAAGAGCTTAGATTATGTTTACAAAAATAAATTAAAAGTGTTCAGCGTCACAGTTATAGAATTAATATACTTTTGTGTAAAAACAGCAGTTCTCTGTTTTTTTACGTTTTATTTGCACAAGTAAAATTAATTTTTTTATTTAAACTACTTCTGTAAATGGAGAATCGTATATTTGGTGTGCACATGGACATGGATATTGCATGTATGCCAAAAAAATCTTAATTCATAAGTATTAATGATTTATTCTAAGTTTTAGTATTTAATTCAATTTTAGGTACATTAAGTTTTTTCCTTGTTATATTATAATATGATTGCTGACTTATATATCATGCTTTACTATTAATATATAAGATAACAATCATATTGGATGCAATATACTTTATATAAAAAATAAGTTTTTTGATATTTGATTTATCTAATTTATCTAACATAAATTGTACTATACATTAGTAATAAACACAGTACTTATATGTTATTTATTTTTATTTTTACCCTGAATTTTCTACATTACTTATAGAATTTATTTGTTATTTATATTCTACATTATCTACACTATCTATTTGATTTTATAAATCGTAAGAAAATTAATTTTTCAATAGAGTGATTTTTATTTATACTTATACTCTAATTTTACACTTATACTTATTTTAGATGAAAAAATTATAATTGTAATTAATATATACCAGAAACATTTACGAGAACTACCCAGCAAACATAAACTGCCGGCAAAAATCCGGGCCGCTACTGGCCAAGCCGGTTTTTTGTTGGCCACGGCAAGCCGCTCATGGCTGTTTGATGGCCCGAGACCGGCCATTATGGCTACGGATGAGTGCTGGCCAAAATAACCCGGGCCAGTGCTGGATGATAAGCAGTGGGCCAACAGATTCTGGCCATTATTGGACCTGAAGGTGTTGGTCAGCAAAATTAAGACAATTAATTTTAGCACTATTTTTTATTTTATCGGCCAAGACCATTTTCTCCAAATAACAGTTTTTTGTGATGTTAATTAATTTTCAGAAAATTTCTTACTTTTTAAACCCTTAAAAACAATTTTTCAGAAAGAAATCTATTTTTCACTATTTATTGTATATATCGCGTGACAGTATGACGTCAGATAGTGTGAAGAGCTTGTGTCAGCGTCAGCCATTAATGTGAAGTGGCGGAATATTCAATGTTGTGTGTGTGATCCAAGAAAAATATAAGCTAAGTATGCATTTATTATTGTTGTTTTTATCAGGATACAATTGTTAAAAATGATGCAAGAATGATATATATATATATATATATATATATATGTATATATATATATATATATATATATATATATATATATATATATATATATATATATATATATATATATATATATATATATATATATATATATATATATATATATATATATATATATATATATATATATATATATATATATATGTGTATATATATATATATATATTTCAATATATATATATATATATATATATATATATATATATATATATATATATATGTGTATATATATATATATATTTCAATATATATATATATATATATATATATATATATATATATATATATATATATATATATATATATATTGAAATATTATTTAATTACTTGTTAAGAAAACTTCATAAACTATTGATAACATGACAACAAGATAAAGACATTGGAAAATGTTTGTCATGGTATGTTTTAAAATAATAGCATTACCGTGTTAGAACTAGAAAAATGTATCATGCACAAAAGCATTTTTTTCCTTTAATATATTAGTTATATTTAATCAATGAACGAGCATCTGGAAGAGAAAAAGTATCTAAAGGCATTTTAGTATGTCGTTGTAATTTCGATCGTTGGTATGGTTCACAGCATAGAACCCATGATTTTATTTGTCGTTTCATCTTAGGCCAAACATACCTGGAAGAAATTAATTTTGTTGTTGCTACTATTACAGTATGAGAAAAATTTTGCAAATGATCGAAAATCAATTTGCAGAAAAAGAAGGTTACAAAAGTACGCGGTGTTCCAGTTGAAATATCACATCAATTCATAATGAGAAAAATGACAAGGTTTTAATTCCAGTTTAAGAGAGATGGTATTAGATTGCAGAAAACTTTGTATCTCTGGATCAGTTTTCTGTACTTTTGCAAATTCATCCAAACTTAAATTTGGAGATTTTGTAATAGAATCGATTTCAATTCTACTGAGTGCATCAGCAACCATGTTCTTACAACCTTGCACTTGCCTAATGCCAGTTGAATACTGAGAAATAAAGTCTAATCAGCGTAATTGCCGTAAAGAACATTTATTAGGGTTTTGCTTAAAATCGTGAGTCAACGGTTGTTGGTCTGTGTATGTTATAAAATTTCTGCCTTCTAATAAGTGTTTGAATTTTTTTTATAGCAGAAGGAGATGCAAACAATTCTCTATCATAAGTGGACCATTTTATTGACTTTTATTAAGTTTCATTGAGAAGAAAGCTATTGGTTCCCATGTTCTTTCCGATAACTGACTTATAGTGCCTGCTACAGCAAAATCTGAGGCATCGACTGATAAGCTCAATTGAGCTCCAGGAATAGGATGTCTTAAAAGAGTGGCTTTGACAATCGCATTTCTGGCGGCAATAAATGCTTGTTCTGCATTTTCATTCCATGTAAGTTGTTCGGATAATTTACGAGCATTAGAATGCGATTTCTTTTTATTTCTTTGTCCCTCTAAAAATTGACAATGGGTGCAAGTATATGAGTAGCTTTAGGAATAAAGCATCGATAAAAGTTAAACATTCCTAAAAATCTTCGCAAATTATCGTTAATGTTTCTGGTTTAGGAAAATCTAATATGCATTTAACTTTATCTTGTAGAGGTTGAATTCATTCTTCGGAAAGATTAAAACCTAGAAAATCTATTGAAGAAACACCAAAAGTCCATTTAGAAGCGTTAATACATAACCCATATTCTGCCAATTTTGAAAATAAAGCGTTTAAATATTGATAGTGCTCTTGGGGATTTTTAGAAGCAATTAATATGTCATCGACAAAAACATAAACACCTGATAAATCGCGTGTAACCTCATCTATAAAGCATTGAAAAGTAGCAGATGCGTTGCAAACGCCAAATTGCATTCTTGTACTTTCGAATCAACAAAATGGGGTACATATAGCTGTCTAATGTATATCGTCAGGTTTATTGGGATTTGATAAACTTTTATTAGGTCTATGCGATTAAATATTTTTGATCCATGTAATTCTGCAGTAAAATCTGCAATACAAGGTATCGGGTATTTGTCTTTAATTGTTTTGGCATTTAAAGTTCTATAACCACCCACTGGTCTCCAATCTAAAGTTCCTTTTTTAGGAACCATGTGTAGAGGTGAAGCATAGTTACTTCTCGAAGGTCTTATATGGCCTAACTGCATCATATTTTGAAATTCAGTTTTTGCAATTCTAAGACGATCAGGAGCAAGTCTTCAAGGTTTTGCAATTACAGGAGAACCATTCGTAATTATGTAATGTACAGTGTTATGTTTAACTGGTTGATTTGGATTAGGTAATTTAGTAATAGAAAGAAATTATTTCAAACTTTTATGATAAGAAGTATCTTTAAGAATAGAAACTTGAACTGAATGAAGATCTGTATATTTTAAGTGGCCAGTGGATTGTAATTTCATTTTTGTGTCTCTAAGACAGTTATGCCCGAGATCTGGAACCAATTTAAAATAATGGAGAAAATCTGCTCCGAAAACTGGTGTACTAACATTGGCTACTAGAAATTTCCAAGTAAAATTTCTTCTCAAATTAAAATTTAAAGGGAGTGTCTTCTTTTGTCCATAAACATTAACTGCTGAAGAACTTGCAGCTAAAAGCGTTTGTTGTAAAGTTATTCGCTTTTGGTAATTGTCAGCAGGGATTAAGGACACGTCAGAGCCAATATCGATCATAAATGAAACACTTGGTGTCCGGTGGCGAATGAACAGGTGACGTGATTCGCGAGGCAAAGAATAAATCGTCTCTATTCTTTGCAGCATTCGTTTTCCTGCCATGCACAAGGCTTAACGTCTCTACATTTCTTTCCGAAATGTCTGTGATCCACCTAATGGAAAAATTTTGTTTCTGGGTATTACTTATTTCATGACTGCTTTGGTTACGACGATATGGTAAATGACTCTACGAGAAAAAGAAAGTTGATCAATTCGTTTATTTAATTTTCCAATTTCGCGAAATATTTTAGTTTCGAATGTTTCACCTTTTTTGGAAACTGAAAACGTTTCAACAGGAGATGGCGTAACATCGATGATACGATCGAAAATTTCAGCAACTTTCTCTACTGTTATATCAGAAATTGCAGCTAAAATAGTTTGAACATTGGATGACAATCGCTGTAAAAATAGTTCCAACATTAGTTTATCGGGAACATTATGTGATTCTGCGTGACGCTTCATATTTCTTAAAAGTTCTATTGATTTGCGCGATCCTAATTCTTACCCTAATAATAGGTTTCGAATTTCTTGTTGCGATTATTCTCCCAAGCGGTTTATTAACTCCTGTTTGTCTGTTTGTATGGATCAGTTGCATCCGGTTTCATAAGTGCATCACGAACTAATGATGCAGTTTCTGGAGGAGGATGAGAAACAATATAATTTTATTTAGGTATCGGTTCTGTGATGGGTTTTGGTGTGGCAAGAGCAAACGTGCTTTCACACATAACAAACCATAATGCGGGATCAGATCTTTTATATACAGGAATTTGAACAGCATTAACTTCAGCCATGATACAAGATTTAAGAACAAAATTGCGTTATATTTAACTATTAGCAATAATAAAGAAGATATTTTAAATTACATAATAAGAATTAAACATATTTTAAGGATTTATAATAATTAATGAAACTCTAAAAACAATTAGAAAACTTAAATAATAAAAATAAAAGCAATAATGAAATTGAATATGATATTTGAATCAAAAAAATTACGCATTTAATTTCAAAGCAAAAGCACATAATAAAGAAACAGAAATAAAAAAAAACACTTATCTGCGATTTCCCTCTCGCTCTTTTCGGAACATGCCACAAGAAGACGCACCCCGGTAATATAAATCATTACCACTTTAAAAACGTTACCGCCGCACAGAAAGAGCATCAGCAGTTTCGATTCATCTTTTTCAACAGGCGAAAATTAGCCGATAATTTTAAAGCAGGTTGATATCCGTATATTATAGTCACCAATGAGGAGGACAAGGTCACCATTAAGGAGATTTGTGTATGTTATGTTAAAATAAACATTCATGACACGATATTATCTCCTTCAAACAATTTTATTCAATTTCCTTTTCCTTTACTATTGCAGACATTCTAAAATTTCCAATCGTGTACTACTGGCATAGTACACTCTTCATTCCTGATCCCTCTTACTAGGGTTACAAAAATTTACTTGGCACGATGGCGCCAAACTCTGGAATTCACTACAGTTTCAATGAAAATGTAAGTTAACTAGAGTTTTTTCCCTTTACATTTTGGAGAAAGTGATTAAAATTTTAAACATTTGATGATATTTTTGACATTTTGATCACTTGATTCTTTTAAAGTAATGTTTTATTGTTATTGTAAATGATTGACAGGATCATGGATAAATGATGTAATTAATCTTATATAGATACACACATAAAATACAATTAAAGCATAATTTTTTTCTGCTTTACCGATTTACAGGGTCGGATTATGATGACAATATTGTCCTAGATATAATATTGTCAGAATTAATTTTATTTACATTTTATTTTTATTTTTAAGGAATTGAAGTTAAATAAAGAACTTAAACATAATTTTAAACAGAGTAATATAGTAACGTATACAAGTAAAATGAGTATGATATGAGAAATAGTTTAAAAATGTTATCTGTTTTGATTTCAGAGATATGAAATTCACTGTACAATTTCAAAATAATAGCAAATAATGAATAAAATATTGCATTTGTAAACTGCATGTTTATTTTATTGTTTTAATGATATATATATATATATATATATATATATATATATATATATATATATATATATATATATATATATATATATATATATATATATATATATATATATATATATATATATATATATATATATATATATATATATATATATATATATATATATATATATATATATATATATATATATATATATATATATATATATATATATATATATATATTGTGGTGAGATTTCTCAGTTTTATGTGGTAAAAAGTAATAGAAGCATAACAAAAATGAGTTTTAATAAGGGATATACCCATCCCTAGCTTGCATGCATTGGCGGCATCGACTTCCCATGCTGTCAATTAAGTTGTCGGTTACGGAAATGGGAAGCGAAGGCAGGACACGGAGTAAGCTTTGTTCCAGCTCTTCTAAAGACCTTGGAGGATGATTTTAAACAGCAACCTGTCTACCGAGATAGTCCCACACATGTTCTATTGTTTTCAGGTCTGGAGATCGATTTGGCCATTCCATTCACTCCAAACCATGATCCTCAAGATATTCCTTAACAACTACAGCTCGGTAAACTCGTGCGTTATCATCCATCAGAATGAAATCATTGCCATTTGCACCGGCATATGGGTGGACATTTGAATCAAGCTCTCATACCGATATATCACGCCAGTCACAGTTCCTCTCTGGAACACATGCAGGTCAGTGTGACCACCGACTGAGATCCCTGCCCAAACCATCATTCCACCGCCGCGGTAACTTTCTCTTTACACGATGTTGGATTGGTGGTATCTGGTGTTTTGTTCCCTCCAGATCAGAAGACGTTCTGAATCACTCTCCAATGTGATTCTGGATTCGTTTGTGAAGAGTACAGAAGCCCATTGCTGTCTGGTCCAGGAAACGTGTTCTCTTGTCCAAGATAAGCGAGCCCTTCTTTGTCGTCCGGTGAGGGGTATACACACAACTGGTCGCTTTGCATAGAGACTTGCATGGTGAAGACGCCTTCGTACCGTACTAGCGGATATTCTTCTCCCCGATGCTACAGAGAGATCTGCAACAAGTTGTGGAACAGAAATTCTTCTTTCCCTTCTGACCGAAAGAGCTATAAAACGGTCTTCTGCAGGTGTTTTGACTCGTGGTCGGCCTAGAACATGTTTTCTGTATACAGAAGCTTCAGTTTGATATTGAATCTAGAGATGGTGGACCACACTGCGAGACACATTAAGGCGTCTAGCAGCATCAGCCTGTGATAACCCCATTTCCATTCATCCGACCGCCCGCCACCTTAACGAATTGGGCAAACGGCTTCTCTCAGACATTGCGGGACCCCACTGCCTATTGTCAAGGAAACTGCTAACAAAAGTTGTAAATCAACAAAAGTTACACGCGTAATTACGAAAGACTTATATTTGCATATTTGTCTCGCACTTGTGTAGCTATTCTTAATTAAAAAAAGTGATAGCTACCGGTTTTGCATAAGTTTGCATAAAGTTCGTTTTTATCATTTATATAAGCTATAAATTGTTTTGTTAGTGCTATTTTTTTCTATGATGAACTTCGAAAAACAGGTTGTTCCTTAACTTTTGGAGGCCAGTGTATCATAAAACATAAACTTTCGTTGCAATTTTCTCAAGATCATCCATCCATTCCGAAAGGAAGAATTTATTCCTTTACTGCACTTGTCTCATTGTGCCAATACTTATTACATCCTTTCCTTTATATTATTACAGCTTAGTTTGAAAGGAAAAGAGGAATCTCTTAAATTTAAAGTGCAATAAAAATACACACATCTGTTTTCTCAGGGGTTATGTCGTTTTACACTACGACAATATATATATATATATAGTGAGTTTCATTTGAGTATTTTTTAAAAAATACAGAGGTTGAAGTTAATTTTAATAGTAGTCATAATTTTGTGATTGTTGTTTTTCTTATTGTAATTTACAACGTAAAACGATTAAATTTAAAGCCCAGATGTTGGTCGCAATTATTCAAAACAACACTTGTTATCAAAGAGGCAAAATTTTGTGATATCCATCATGAGAATAATTTAATCATTTTTATAGGTAAAAGAATATAATTTAAGTTTAATCTTATTTATCAGTTAAGCATTTAATAACTTAAAATTGATATTTCATTCATTAACATGTTGTTTGTGTTTTTTACAGCCGTTTTACATGTTCGATCAGCTATTTACTTATTGCAGATGATTATGAAATCAAAACTTAGAAAAGAAAATAAGAAAATAATTATACCAAAGTATACAAAAGAAATAGTTGTCTTCTTTATTTATACATTTTATCCTTTTTGTGGCTTCTTGCAAAACTTGAATTTGTTATATAAAATTTTTTACCAATAACATTTTGTATAAATATATTATACCGGAAAGTGACCTTGATATATTCCTATGTAGGTAATCAATTTTCAGTTTTAAGACATTTTTCTTTTCCGCTATAGCCAAAATAGCCCGATTGAGCATATTTTATCTTCTGCATATATAAAGGCAAAAACCATTTGTGTCAAATTAACTTTCATTTGGAATTAATAACTATTTTTTATTTATAGAACTATCTACTCACAGATGTAAAGTTGCAGAAATTGCGAAACCACACAGTTCCTTTAGAATGTTGCAATAATAATGACCAACATACAAAATCAAGGCTTCCTTTTTGGATATATTTTGCTCTTCTCTCAACTCACACAACAAAAATGACTCAACTTTTCTGAAATCAACATCTCTATTCTGAAGTTCCTCATTTTTGGATGTGGTCTCGATCAAACGTTTATAACTTCTTGAGAAAGGCAAAAATATAGCTGACCCAGGCAACTCTTTATACGAATCAGTTTCCTCATTGCCAGTGATTAATACCAATGTTAGAAGAGTAATTTGTATCTTAAATATTTAAATGTACAATAAATTTTGAAATATTCCTGAACCGTTTTTAATCATTAAATTAAGAATAGTGTATAAATTTCTGAAATATTTTATACATTTATTGCTTCCTGTATACATTTTCAAAGTAAAATATGTTTTTTTTTTCGTAAGAATTTTTTTTATAACTTGGGAATTTAATGTACAAATTGAGTACTTTTGTCTATGCAAATTAATCAGTTGTAAAAATTAACCGACTCAGCGGCTCAGAAAATTTCAAGAATCTGCGAAAAATATTTCCTCTTTAAAACCAGATGTACTACTTTTACCCACGTTCCTAAACTATACAAAAATCGTCGACTGTTTCCCATTCTCATTGGGAACATTTCCTACCCCCTGAAAACTGTCACATCGCTCAATTTAGAGGGAGGGGATGTCAGTTACTACTAACTACCCTATCTAGGGTTGTATGTATTTGCCAGAAAGAATTGTACATCCCAATAAAAGTGGTTAAAACGAAAACGTATATCTTTTTTGTATAAAACTTAAAAAGCAAAAATTATTAATAAATAACTGTTTTTTGTGTAATTGAAAATGATTGATGATATTCCTCAGTATTTTTAGGTTGACTTGGCAAATAATATGAAATTCAAAGAAAAACGGTATCTACAAATTATGATGTTTTAGATTTCTTACGCAGTATAATTAAGAAAGTTGCTTGTCACATTTTCTTGTATATTTATTATTTTCTGTATAATGGAAATTTCTCTTTTTGAATGAGACACAGAAGCTTTTCAAATTTTTATTACAGTAAGATAAAATAATGTTAGTAAAAATACATTTTCTCACATTATATTTTTCTTAACACAAACAAATTTTTACTTTATATGAATTCATCTATGTAGTAATTAGTGTGGTGTTTATATAAAAATAAAAGGCTTAATTATTTTTCAATTTTTATAATGTTATTTTCAAAAACATTAATTAAAACTTTTCAATTTATTCATCTTTAAATGTTTTGAGTTTAAACAATTAAACATAACATTAGAAAATTTGCATAACATTGTGAATAAATGTGTGTAATAATCTTAGTTTATACTATATCTGAAAAATTACTTTCACTTTATATTTAAATATTTGGAAAAGGTTTTTAGCCCAAAAAAATTAAATATTTACAAAAAAAAGGATTAATTTTCATTTCTGCCAAATTGTATATGAAAATAAAATTATTTAATGCAAAATACATGTAGATAAACTTGCATTAAAATTGTTCTATATAAGAAATTTTAACACATTATATTTGCTAATTGTGTACTTTCTTAATTATGATATTTCTAATATATTTACATTATAAAACAATATTATAAAATCATTTATTAGTTTTACAATTTTTTTCTTTCATATTAAAAAAACATTACTTAGATATTTTTAACAAGATATTTATTACAAATTAAAGTTGTATTTTAATCGAAAAGAATTCCAAGTGATGGACGAAAAATAAATTGCTTAAAACACATTTGTTAAGTATTCAATATACTTATTCTCATTAACTCAAAATAATATTCAATTATTATGAAGCAATCTGGTGAAATAGAAAATGAATTTGAATTTCAAAAGAATATAAATTAAATTTTTTCAATATATGTGACAACCTATATATATATATATATATATATATATATATATATATATATATATATATATATATATATATATATATATATATATATATATATATATATATATATATATAATTATGTGGATAAAAACTGAAACTAAAACTCTGGCAAGACAGACTATGTGGGCCAAGCCCTACAGTGCTTATCTGTTTTCCTGACCGAGAGCACCTGGGGTGCAAAGCACATGTTCCGATTAAGTACTCAGCATAACTCAAAACACCCAGTGTTTAATTCCCAAGCATGCTTATTGTGGACATATTGTTACAAATAATTACCATTCCCCTTTTTTTAAAGAGATAAAACTGAAATTAAGTAAAATATTCCATTGTAAAAAATTTGTATTAGTAATAATCAGTTTTTAGGAGTTAACAGTTCTGAATGAAAATTGACACTGGCATAGGTATTCACAACCAAAGTGGGGAATTAAACCCTTGGACTATATATGTATATATATATTTGTTAGTTTATTTAAACTATTCAATTGCTTGGCTTTTTTCTTTGATTGTAAATTTATCTGTAAAATATTGTAAGTTTAAAAATAGTTATGTTAGATTCTCTTTATTCAAATGGATAATACTGTGAAATAATACTTAAGTAATGTGAAAATAAATGTCATACATGAAATTGGAAACAGCACTTCCCAATTTTAGGTTTTTAAAATTACCTAAATACTTATATATTTCAGATTATTTATTAAATAGACATTCATACATAATTAAAAGCAAATACATTAATCAAAACATAAATTTTTTGTATATAAGAGAGCATAACATTGTTTCGGTTTTATTTACTTAAAAGGACATTTCATTTATCTGCAATAAATATCTGCAAAAATATACATTTATAAATGTACAAATATTCCCGAAGTTAATATATACTAATTCACCTTTTCTTAAACTACATTAAGCTACCCCGCGTGGCATTTCTTCCAGAAATTCGCTGAAGTTATTAAACAAAAGAGAAAAATTAACATTAATTTAATTAACTTTAAAACTTTAATTTAATTGACTTATTAACATGACTTAATTAATACAAATATTAAGATAAGAAAAATCTTGCTAATTAAGGTCATTACAATATTTAAAATATTTTGTGATATAAATACTTCTAATTTGTTAGCTTTTAAACTAAAATCTGATTTTATTTTAAGGAAATGCTATCTAAGTTATATTTTATATTAAAATTATTACAAAAAAGAAACTAATTAAAACTTAAATTTTGTCAAATATTTGATTTTATCTTACAAATTTAACAAATATTTCGCAAACTGTTTCAAATCCAATTTACAAACTTTATATCTATTCTACACAAATGAAGTCAATAAATGGGATTATTAATATTAATTTTTAATTTAATGTAATAAAAGAAATCAAATGAATAAATTTCAAATCCCAAACAAAAGCTAATATATTTTATTTATTTAATTTAATTTTTCATATGGAAAATTTGATTAGCTTAATCATATTATTCAAATTGGTGTTAAAAAAACAATATATCTCTAAAAGGATTCTGAGAATACTAAAATATAAATATTATCAAAACTTTGCTCTTATGAAAGATTTAAAAATGTGATAAATTTAATTATTTAATAAAATACTTTGTACTAGAAATGAAGACACCATTATTCAAAAATATTCCTTTTACTAAATTTAAATAAAATACATCATCCATAATTTAACATAGCATGAATTAGACATTAGCACATTTTAGATTTCTTTATTTTATGATAATGTTACTGTACTAATATGCATTTAGTATCAAATATTTAATGAATAATCTTTAGTATTAATATAAGAAATCAACTTAAATCTTGCAAGAATAGAAAAATCACATTTTCTAAAAGTATACCATTTCCCTAATGACTTTAAGGCGTTTTCGATCTTAGATGATCTACTTAGTTCCAAAATCTGAAAAAGTGAATTTTTTTCACTAAACACATTTCATGATATTATGAAGGAAATAGGGCATTACTTTGCAAGACTAACATTATATGCAGGGTTTCAAATAGTATTATAATTTAGCACATCCGAAAAAAACTGAACATTATAAACTGTATCATATTTTTAAAGAAAGACCCCTGATTCCATGCATTTACAAGCCGTTATGAATTCTTTTGCCTCCAAATAAAGCATTCAAATAAAATCATTTACAGTTTTCAGCGAAATAAAACATCCCATTTGCATTTTCCTTTTATTATCCAAATGATGAAAAGTGTTTTTATCCGAGATGATTTCTTTGTATTGTATTGTATAATGTATCTAAAATAATTCACTTTGAACATGAAAGTAAAAAAATATATATACATATTATAAAGTGGCATAAGAATATCTTAATTTAAAAGAGTTTTCTTATTCAATCATGAAACGCGAATTCTAAGATTTCAAATAGAAAAAGTTAAGTGTTTAAAATTTCCGTTCCATAATTCTTTTAAGAATAAATTTGTTAAAGAAGCATGTTTAATATTTATATTCCACTGAGTGAGAAAAAACTATGTGCATTTGAATTAAAATGTGTTGTTAAATTAATTAAATGCTCTTTTAAGAATAAAAGTGTTAATTGTTTCTAAATATAATGCTGTGTGTGAATGTAAAATCGAATATTAAACAAAAATATCTCACACTTTTTACTATATTGATTTTCAGAAAAGAAAAACACAAAGTAAATAGTCTTTTCTGGTATATCTTCTTATTTAGAAATGCAGTAACACTCACAGCACTACATTTAAAAACAAATTCTCATTTTTTTCAATGTTTTTCTGTTACTACATTTTGCTATAAATTTATAAATAATAAGAATTGACTTTTTGTAAATGGATTAAAGGATTTTAAGAAAGGTTAATGCCTGCTAATTCATAATAGTAAATAATAATATTTTTTAAATTATATCGTATAATATTTCAAGGAAATTCAAGTGTAATGATCTTATCTGATGATAAGTGGTTTAAGCACAGTAAGTATCTTCAGTTAGCTTTATAGTTACTTATTTAATATTCCTTGCGCAACTGTATTCCTGTGACTTTCTCAAAATTATTTTAAAACAATTGAGATTTCCAACAATGTATAGCTATTTTATAAAATACTGTAGTGAAATTACCACCAATATACAGTGTTCTTTCGCCACTTCGTGCCTCATGTTTTATTCCTTTAGTGCTTTACTGGAATTTCCAAAATATTCATAAAAAAAATAAAAATGAAAAAAATACAACCATGTTTGTTTTTGGCAACCACATTGCGGAAAGGAACGTTGTTTTTGGTTGATGGGTAAGAGAGAAGGATCACTGCATGTCAGACAAAGAGAGGACCTGACTTCGAGTACATACTACGGGCTCTCATAAAGGTGCGTGATTGGTTTCTTTTGGGACATCGACCCATGAAAGTACAGTGAGTTTGGCTCAGATCATAAGGAATGAAGGATTTATGGACATCACAAAAGAAGTCATCAACACTTTTATCAATTCTCACTCGGACCCACTGAATGATGAAGACCTCCTTGAGATGACAAAATCTGTAAGTGAGGAAGAAAACCACGAGGAAGAAGAAGAAGAAACTGAAAAGCATGACCTACCCTCGAGAATCTGCAACAATAGTGCAGCATTGGAAGAGCGATGCAACAATTTGCACAAGACATTGACGACAATATGGTTCGAGTTGTCGAGTTCAGCAATCGCTTTAATGGCGTTATGTCCTTGTCTAGAGAAACTTTAACTAAACTAAAACAACAAAGACAACAACTATCCATTACCATGTTTTTCTCCAAGGTACAGCCCCCGGGTCTACCGTCTGCGCCTCCAGCAGAAGAGTCTCTGAGTGACCCTAAGGCTTCTACGAATCAAATGAGAGCATCTCCTCCCCCATCAACACAAGATTCTTCGCCTCTCTCAGAAAACAAAGTTGATTAATGTTTATTACTGCATTATGTTTCGTAATTAACCTTATTAATTAGCACTAATTTACATATTTAAAACATTGGTGTACCCGGATAGACGAATATTCCTTGGATCAAGTCCTACTTCGCGGTTTTTCAACTTTCGAGGAAGGTTCTGGTCCCTTTTAACCACGAAAAACAAGGGATCCTTGTAGTATTTTCATGATCTATTCAGTGATATTGAATTTTATAATTTGAGTTATTTAGGATAATAGAGATTAAACTTTTTTCTTGAAAGCTTTTTGATATTTCGTAAGGCTAAACCATTACGTTTTTTAACATGCATATAATTATACATTAATTTATATATCAAAAAATATTTCTGTGAAATGATATATGCTAACTCATTATTATACTATTTTGTAAACATAAATAACGTTATAAAAATATCTTCTTGGAATACACAGCACCATGGTGAAGAAAATTTAAAAAAAATGCTGAAGCACTAATAAATAGTATTTCAACATGTTACAATCAACACAAGTTAGAGTAATGCAAATTAAAATTACTTAAAATTTTTTAACATGGAAAACGTACTGAAAATTGATTTCTGAGAAACAACTTTTTTAATTTTGGTTTATCAAAACTAAGTATCCAGATTTTAACCAGGTACTTGGAAAATATACTTTTAACATAACAATAAGTTTTTATAGTTGAAACTGTATAGATTTAAAGTAAAAAAGTAGATGTTGCTTGACTTAACAAGCCAGCAAGAATGTTTTCGCAAACATAAGGTCTTGGTAGAAATAATTCTGAATGAGTAGATTCAGTCCCACAATCGGAACTTCACTTAAAATCTGCCTAGTTAAAAACTTTACATAAAGATTCAAACAATTCATCAGCAGACCCTCAGACAGAAATGATATTATCGTTGTATTCTACCATATTTTGAAGTTAGTATTTTTCATTGATATCTAAGCGTAACATATACAGGTAATCTCGTGTTTCTGAGCTCAGACACCATATTTCATTAAAGCAGACGTTTCTCACCCTTTAATATAATTATCATCTATAACTGAGAAAGATAATTTATGAAGATAGTCAATTTAATGAAAATTTTGTCTTTTATTCTGGTTATTTGATGTTTTTAATGAATATTGCTGTTCTAGAAATACGAATAATGACCCCTTTTTTCTTCTTGGAAATAAAAAAAATTCACTATTAGAAATTATTATTTTCTATTAAGAAATACACTGGCTCATTATCAATAGAGTGTTAGCTTTCAGTAAATCGACTGCTATTTAGTCTATATTCAGAATTATCAATGCCATATTTCTTTGAGAACCATAAATCCAGTTGTTAGTACTCCATATTTATGGTAGTATCTAATATATAATGATACACTATAAATTAATACAAAATTTACGAGTTTTATAACATTAGCTTGTACAATAAGTGATGTTGAATTACTACAACCTATTAAATAAATATTTTTGGGTATCAAAAATTTGATAATATTCTGAATTTGTAATAATTTAATTAGAAATGTAAATCTTAGTTCATGTTCATGAATTTATAAGAATTTCTGACATTTAAAATAATTTAAAATGGATAAAAATTAAAAAAAAAAACTCAATCAAATTTCAACAATAATGAGCAGACACAAATTACATTATAATGTAATAATGTAAAAATAAAATTACAATAAAATGTAAAAATTAAATTATAATGAAATAGTGTACAAATTAAATTGCAATGAAAAATATACAGATAAGTTAATTTGAGTTGTTGACATATTGTCTAATTATGCATAAATCCAGTAAAGTTAATTCTGCATTCATTTATCACAAAAAATAATTATTTAGATGTCATATGAAAAATATTAAGATAATTATAACTCAGAAATATTTACAAAAGTATTAAATAGACACGAACAAATTATATTAAGTTTGAAAAGAAGAATATTTGTCAATGCCTTTCTTTGGTTTCGTATTCTTCATTTGAAATATGATACTCATAATTAATATAATTTTGGTTTTTAATTGCTTAATATACGTATTCAGTTATAAATAAAATTCAAAAATATCATTTAATTTACAATAGCAGGCAATAAATAAGGTTTTGAACAACAACCAATATTTCTTAAATCAGTTTCGAGAGTAAGATAGTGCAAACACTGTTTTCAGCGTCATATTTAAGTTAAATCTGATATAACTTTAAATTGATTTAAGGGCAGTGTGAATAGGTATATCCTAAGGGTAGCAAGACATTAGAAAATTAATCATACGTATTTATCATTAAGTTATCACCATTTCAAAAAAATTCAGATTTTTGTTTTCTAATAGGTCTCATCCATAAAATAGATCTATTATAATTCAGTCTGTAATCATTTCTTAGAATATAATTGCTCTTTTTATGAATATTTTTCAAATGTTTACTGTCTCATCTATATTGTAAAGAATGTTTGAAAGAATAGAAATTATACACTCTACATATAAAATATATTTTATGTAATACTATTTCCAATTTATTATTAGTTAGATTTTATGTCAAAAATTGAGCTCATAAAACATTTAGCAGGGAATAAAACTGTGCACAGTAGCTATTTTATAATACAACACTTAATATAAGACTATCCAAATGATTTACGCAATAAAGAAGATGAAATTCAATATATAAATTTATAGCATTTGTTTTCCTACAAAGTTTATAAAATTTCTTACTTTTATAATTGCCTTAAAGATTGTCCTATATCTCAGTACATTTGGAATTCACTAATAATTAACATAAATATTTACATAAATTTCATGCATCAATAGCATTGGAAATCTGACTTTATGCCTTAAAACTTGGATTCCGGAAGTAATGTTGGATATTTATAGATATTTAAAACGCCAAATACTAGTATCCAAAATGTGTGACAAATTTTAAATGCATAAATGCGTGTATCGATTTCATCGCTAGACCTTTGGGTAAATGCTTATAGAATTTTACTATTAGTAATCAAAACATAGATGAATCGATATAAACGTGTTACTCACATTTTCCAACATTCCATTGGTCAATACAAAACTGATGCAGTGAAATTGATAGAATATTCCTGATATGGATTCAAAATTATGCAAGATACACACAAACAGGAAAATGGAATTCAGTAAAGTAAATATATTTCCTTTAGCGAAGAGAGAGAAATTGATAATTGCTGATTGAAAGTACTATAATTATACTCAATCAATATATGGAATATTGTAGTTGCTAAATGAAGATAATTTGACATCTGGAAATATTTTATTCTAATTAGTTTTAACCAAAACAAAGGAAACATGAGTTTAAAGCAAAGTAAGGAACATACTAATTCATTATTAATATTATATTAATTATACATTTTTGTAAAATAAAACCATATAACTAGAAAACACATTCATATGGAAATTTGAAAAGAATAATAAATATTTGGACGCACTATGATATGTAGAACAATGTGTAATAGGTGTACTTCATTATTTTAAGAATATTTTAGAAGTATTTTTTAATAAAATTATGAATAATTCTTAATGCAAAATTGTTGAGAGCTTCAAGCATTTACTAGTTATATTATATTATTAAATAGCTTCATGAAAAGTCATTCCGTTAAGTAAATTTTATAACAATCAAAGTTTCTGTTTTATATTGAATCACACACACACAAATATTATACTTCTTTCAATTAAAAAATTTTTCGACTTATTTGCTCGCAAAAATGAAAGAAATTTGAATTAATTAATTGAAAATGTAATTGAGAAATGTTTAATAAACAATTTATGAAATACTGAGCTTCGGCAACGATCCAAAGAACCATTTTTAATTACTGAACATCAGTTGAAACTCAAAAGGCTTAAATGTACTACCATATACTTTCAGCATAAAAGATGTTTTGTATGAACTATATTATATAAAATGAATATACTCTGTTTTTTTATTTATTTTAAATGATAGAATTTAATAATTGATTCTTCTAAGGATTACATTTTTCAAAATTTCCTTCTAGATATTTAAATCTTCATTATATGATATTACTATAGTAAAATATTTAAACATTTTTATTTAAATCGTCCTGGAAATGAAAATAATATAAGTAAGTCATAATCAGATTATAAATACCTCTTTATTACCAAACCTTTAAAGTAACTGAAGGTTTCCGAATTTCATATTTCATGTGTGTGTGTGTTTTCATATTGTTATTCATTTTAACGACAAATAATTTAATATTTTTATTAAAATTTTCAACATTTCTGAATAAACTTACAATATTGTTAACACATTTAAATTATTTAACAAATTAAAAATCTTGCAATTATTTGCTGATTCTCTTTGCATTAGTGAATCTGAATATTAGGCTACAAAATGATTTTGTAACAATTACCATCGTCACGTCATTTAACTTTAGGAAAAATAAATCATTTTATCTTCAACAAGCCAGGTTAGTAAGAAACGAATTTGCTCGAAACATTTCTTTAAGATTTTAGCTTGTTATATAAATTGTAATGATTTTTAAATAGCTTAGTTGCTATTTATATTATCAGTTATTCTTTTTGGAAACGTTAAAGGAATACCTATTTCTTTATCTTGAAAACATGTGTATCAGGGACCATATATATATATATATATATATATATATATATATATATATATATATATATATATATATATATATATATATATATATATATATATATATATATATATATATATATATATATATATATATATATATATATATATATATATATATATATATATATATATATATATATATATATATATATATATATATAACGATATAACGATATAATACGTAATATTTCTCTAGAAATCATTGGTTATTAAATTAATGAGGCAAGAAATTATGTAATATTGATAAATAGGTCTCATTATCTCTTTTGTAAAAAAATATAAAAGATGTTTAGTTGCTATACTGATTTAATATAATGCAAACGACAGTCTAACGTCCAATTGAACTTCCACAATCTGGAGTTCTTTAATTGATCTTCTACCATCAATTTCACCTTCTAGGTGAGATTTTACAATATAGCAGTTCTACTAATGTATGACAAGAAACGTTATACAAAATTTCAGAACTCGAAAAAATTAAATGCAAAAGGGCATTTTGAACCTTCTAATGTTAAACAGAGCTGAAATATGTAACTTAAGGACTTTTATTCCAAATAGGACTATTAAGAATAAGCACACAGTGGTATAGAATTGTAATATCTCACGTGACAAAATAATCAACTAAAAGAAATTAGCATAAAAGTACTTCATCTGCATTCTTTAGAAACTTAAAATTGCTTTCAGAAGCCGTTTGTTTGGAAATATGTTTTTAGAAATCATATTTGAGTTTTTATTTATTAAATGGTCGTGTTAAATTAAATCAAAATAATGTTCATTTAAAAATAAACTACTGTCAACAATGTCAAACTTAACATGCGTGTACATTTTTATATAAAATAGGAAACAATTTCAGTAGGCATATTCATATACACGAATTCCAACTCATTTTAAGATAATAGTCGCTCATATTCAACAAACTTGGTTTTAACAAAATGTATAATATATGTTTAAAATCCTTGACTTAAGTAATACTGGTATAAAATATTTAATAAAATATTATTTTGTTTCTTTAAATACATAACAAGTATTGATTATTTGACTAATATTTAGTTAAATGAATAATTTCTATTTGCATAAGTTAAGCTTGTTTTGTTGTTAAATGTCCAGTATTTGCAATCGAGTGCTAATTAGATTGGAACATATAATTAAAAGAGAATTTTGTACCAACACAAGTATCTAAACAGAAAGTGCAATTTCAACTCTCGAACTGTGTGTTGAAGCAAGAAAGATAATATTCGGTTGTCAACAAGAGCTGAAATTTTTAACTTTCATCACGGCTTTCATCTAATATTTAGTTTATTTGGATATATACTATTAAATATATCATTTTTACTGTATTTTATAAAGCACTGAACATGATATTTAGAGATTTTTAGATTTTTTTACATTTTATTTACCTGGTTTTTTTACTTACTTTCTTTATTTCCAAAATATAATATAGGTCTTTGTGTAACATCAGCAGATCAGAAATGGACCTGATTCTCAGTTTCGCCAGCAAAATTTCTTTCCCCTACGAAATAACTGGTATTTTTCAACGTGTTGATTTATGATACATTAATCAGATATTAATAATGAGAACTTGTTATAATTTAAAAAAAAAATTAAAGCATAATTTTAGAAATAAAGCAAAGATATAAACTTCCTTATCCATAAAGTTTCCCAACAAATAATTGTTTTGTGTTTTTAAAAATTCAAAATTTTTGGGGAGCTCTAATATACTCGCATAATTCTTATATATTTAAACTAAGCAATTGAATTCTTTATATATTAATAACACATTCTGTAATACTTTATACATGATATAATATTAAATATTCTCTCATATTAAACATAATTTTAATTTAATTATTTCAATTATTTCAAAACAATTTATCCTGGGGTTTATTTTAAAATTATCAACTGTTGAATTTTTTAAAACATACTCTAAAAAACTTAGGGGAATATGCACTAGCAAATTTATCTTATATTTTAAAGAAATAATCAAGTTTATATGTTTTTGTATGCTTATAATTAGAACATATTTAAAAGATATATTATAAACATTTTATGAATTGATAAAAAGTATGTCTAATTGTAATTTCCTTATTAATTTAAAAATTATAACTAACTCAAATTGTATATCGAAATGCTTGTAAGAAAGTTTTGATTACAGATAAGATAGAAAATAATCAAAAATGAAAACAAACAATGAGGTTCAGGTGCCAAAATTGAACAAGCGATGCATCTCAAAGATGCTGAACACAGTTTTGTACATAAATGCCCACAGCATTTCACTAACTACAGAAAGAAATTATATGTTCAATCAAAATAAAAATTTCAATATTTGAAAACAATTAATAGAAAAACAAATGACTAGCTAAATCCTGGATAAAATTAAATCTTAAATACATCTCGGTTAATTTTCATTCGATATGTCTGGATTGTAGAAAATAAAACTAGAAAAAACTAGTTTTTTCAATTGTCCATTCACTTTCTGGTAATTTTGGAGTAAAAGAACCGCAATTAACTGTTAAACAAAATAGAATCAACGTGTAAAAAGATAAATACATAAAACTAGGCAATTAATGTATAAAATTTTTAAATGTCTAATAAATTAGGATATTTAGCTTTAAAATTGCAGCTTCACAACACCTCAATAAATAAGAATTTTTTTATGGAAATGCTCTGCTTGTAGTAATTCAATAAATAAGAATTAGATCTAAGCATATTTTAACAAATAAAAATTATTATATTTTTAATATTTTCTAAAATAATTCATGTTTTAAATAAATTTAATTATATCTTTTGGAATCACAGAACTTTAGGATGCTGCTTGTTTCATGATGTATTTTTCTTACTCAGAAATGTAAGTTCTTATCTAGTTAAATTGTTGAGATATTTGAAACACATAATGATTTTTGATATTTTCATTATATGATGCAAAATATCTATCAAGTAAATGGTATATTTCAAATAAAAATGTTGGAAAACAGAACTATTATCCAAGACGATGAACGTACTTTTTAAATTAACAAAACATAAAAATATTGAACAAAATTAAGCAATTATTTAAAATTAATAGAAAAACGTATAAATTAAGAGAGAAAAAATTTATTTTCTTTTCTAATAAGCTAATAATAATTGAAGCAATTTTAAATAAAAGAAGGAATATTTTAAGGAAGTAAGTACAAATATGCGTGATACCATAATAATAATATAATATTTTATAATGTTAAAATATTTGGTTGTACACACACACACTTCCAGTCTTTTGCCAAGTAAAATCATTGGAAAATTACCTCAGAGAATAATATAACGATGTCGTATTCCTTAGAATTTATTCAAGATAAAAAATAAAAGAAACATGCATTAGCTAAATGTTTGTGCAAAATATTTATTTATTCTTTTTTATTCAGCTTCTGAATTAACAAATTAAATTTATAATTTCCTTTTAAAATAATAACTTCTGTTTTTTTATGAATTGAGAAAAGAGCAAAATCACCACGCTAATGTACATATATACATTCATATCTATCTATCTATCTATCTATCTATCTATCTATATATATATATATATATATATATATATATATATATATATATATATATATATATATATATATATATATATATATATATATATATATATATATATATATATATATATATATATATATATATATATATATATATATATATATATATATATATATATATATATATATATATATATATATATATATATATATATATATATATATATATACATATATATATATATATATATATATATATATATATATATATATATATATATATATATATATATATATATATATATATATATATATATATATATATATATATATATATATATATATATATATATATATATATATATATATATATATATATATATATATATATATATATATATATATATATATATATATATATATATATATATATATATATATATATATATATATATATATATATATATATATATATATATATATATATACATATATATATATATATATATATATATATATATATATATATATATATATATATATATATATATATATATATATATATATATATATATATATATATATACTGCAGCAAAGTTTATTTAGCTATTAAGAAATCAAATATTCACTATTGGAACTATTCTATAATAGATAATTTCGTTCAAGCTTAAAGTGTGACAGGAAAGCTGCTATGAAACATTTATAGGTATCCAGCTCGAAAACAAAGCAATTAAATGTTACAAACCTATAGAAGATATATGCATTATTCTTCTTTTAGTTTAATATTAGAAACAATATTATGCGGTATATTTACAATGTGTGGATTGAAAAGAAATATAAAAATATTGTTAACTGTAGAATAAAAAAATACTCTTAAAAATAGTTATAAATATTCATCTTGATAATAACAGACATCATTTGTTTCTACGCAATAACTCTATTCATGTTTTCAATGACTTTAGGGAATCATTGATCATGTATACTTGCTGAAAAACATTTAGACATGACTGTGAGATTTTGAACATTTTTGAAGTGATGATAAGCTTCGGAGTTGCGAGTTCTTTACATTTGTTTGATTTATGATTTCTCACTGAATATATAGGTGACTAGAGGAAAAATTTGAAATTCTAAATGAAGTATTTCTAGAAAAGAAGGTATCCTGAAATTAAAAAAAAATCATGATGCACAGAAGATCTATTGAGTCGTTTGTATAAATGTTAACATAAACCGCTCAGTAAACACGCACATATACACTTGATATTTTTCTGGGGAATATTCTTCATAAGGAGTGACATCCCCATCTTTGCTCAACTTGGTGTATTATATGGATACTGTCAAAAACGTTTTTTCACCTGTAGTAGTATACTGAGCATTATTTTATGTGGCAAAGCAACACCCATCAAAATGTGTAACTTGCCGCTATTTTCAGATTTGTCCATGTGTCCTTGTTCAGAATTTAAATAATCTTACAGTAAACAGTAAATTAAGTTAGAATGCAAGCGCACATATACATTTCGGCGCTTAAATCAGTCTTTATATATGTACACAGATAACAATTCAGAAATTACTTTATTGATATAAACAGTAAAAACATTTTATGTTCGGTGTAGTTATGATTGATTTAATAATTATAATAAATAAAAAGTATATTAAAATATTATATTTTACAACACCTCGAATAATGAAAGATTAGTTAAATATATAATGCAAATAATGTGCACAATATTAAAAGTGCATACGTCCATAAATTATACAAATAATATTAAGGCAATGTAAAATGAAAAAGAAACATAAATACGAGTACTAATAGAAATGATTTCATTAAGTCAACAAACACACAACACACACACACAATATAAATCTCAGTCATGTCATCTTACATTCAAGACCACTTTCATTTTTTATTTCTGAAGTGATTACTTTAACATTTTTCATTAAGTACTTTTAACTGCTTAACACTATATATTGATTATTATGCAAAACTACAGAAGATTATCCTTTTCTGACAAATAATCAGATTAGACAAATATTTTTGAAGAAAGTATTGTTTGATTAAATAACACTACTTTTATGTAAATATTATACATAGTTTTCAATATACTTCAATCATAAGACATAAAATGATAATGTTTAAGAATGCATTTTCCTAGATGATGTAAACAATTTTTATTTTGCTAAATAGTTTATATTTAATTACAAATTAAATATTTAAAAGAATATTTTTAAATAAATTTGAATGCGATTATATATTTAATATATTGTTTCATATGATGATTAATTAAAATTTGCTCCTAATGCTGATTTTTTTTGTAAGAAATAAAAAAAAACTAAAGTATATTTTAACTTTATTACGCATATAAATAATTCTGCTATTCAGTGATAATTTTAATGTATTTCAACTTTATAGCTAATTCTCTAAGAGAAGAATAATTATTAATGTTTTTTTAACTACTCAACATATTCATAAATAATATTAAGGTCTGCTTAAGAGACAAACATTTGAGTAAAATTTTCAAAACATAATGATGTGAAAAAATTGAAAAATATAATTAATAGTTTCTGTGTTATTTTAAGCAGAAAAGTTATGTTGGAATGGTGATTATTTCCAACCAATTTAATTCTATCCGTTTTCTAGCATTAATTAGCTAAAATAGCTACTTTTAGTTGTATTTCGTAAATGCACATTTAGCAGTTACTTTAAGCAATTTAGAATGAATCATGGTGAGATTTTATTTAGATTCTGAATGAAAGCATAAAAATATATATGTGAAATGATTTTCTTAATGGAAGGAACAATTGTTTTCAATTTTCCATATTACACGAAAAATAAAAAATGCAGAAAATTTATTAATTTAAGTAAAAATTCAATGGTAAGCATACTTACCATTTCATAATAGCTATAATTTTTTCCTTGTTAGTGTACTTTGATAGAAAACTAGATTTTAATTAAATATTAAGACTACTAGAATAATATTTTTTTTAAAAAACTAGTATTTCGACTGTTATACCATAAAATTTCTGCTAATTAAGTTGCTATCTTCCAGATGTTTTTAAGTTGTTTATTCATTTGTTCGGATTTTATTATCAATTTATGGTTATCATATTTCTTATAAATTCTATTTACACATTCTATAAAGTTTAATTATTCTTCCTTTTTTTAGATTATTTTACTTCAGTATCTTTGTTTTAAATTTAAATAAATGTGATAAAAAACAATAAAATAATTGGGTTTAGTTTTTTAACTATAATAATTCCTCTGTCAAATATACTAGAAATATTTAAATATTAAAAAAATATTCTCAAATCTGTAATTGAGTATATTTCTTAAATAATTTTTGAAAATAAAATAAGTAACATTCGCTTAGAAAATAACATAGATTGCTGAATAAAATATTAACATAATGTTCAAGCATTTTTTATTTATCAAATTGAAATAATATTTAAAATATATATACTTGATTAGTATTTTAAATATATAATATATATTTTGTATGATATTTTAAATTATATATACTTTAAAGCATGTAAACTATGGTATCATACGAATATAATGAATCACATTATAACAAAATGAATGATTTTATCATAGAATGCTAAAATATTATTATAGATTTTAAAACAACATTAGGATTATTAAAGACATTTAGATAAATTTGATTTAAGCATTTAAATGTAATTTACTTATTCATTTCTATTTTTTATTATTTAATAAAAAATGTCACCAAGACTACCTTCGACAGCTTCTGGGACATTTAGATTTTTTGCAAGTACTCCATGGACACGATATCATCATCAATAAAAAATGTGTACTTTTAATAATTTCCAAATACAGAGGGTATTAACACATTTTAAAACGATTTTGATTAAGAATTTTAAAAAGTAAATGTTTTGAAATAAAAATTTTTGGCAACAGCTTATTATTTGAAATGAGAAATATCGTCAGCTACTTTTAAATTTATTCTTTTTTCAAAATGTAGCATGTAAACAAGCTGTGGATTGAGGGATATGTTTTTGCGCTTTCCGAAGAGAAATATTCTTATTCCAGGATTTAAAAACGTTGTGAAATGCATGGTATTAAAATTTCTAAGTGCAAAATAAGTAACATTATTAATCGGACAGGTAAAAACCGTCAATCATTATTTGTACATGGAAAGAAGACTCCAAACGAATATCCGAAAAAAGTACTTACTGTTTCAAATGTTTCTAAAATGAAATCCCTGGTAACAAGAGAAAATCCGCCAACACAGAAATCAATTGCAAAGTCTGTAGATACATCTATATCAACAATAAATAAAATAATATATCAAGATTTACAACTTAAAAAAGCTAAAAAAACATAATGTTCACCGGCTCTTGCCGAGATATGTGGCTCAACGCAAAATATTTTGTAGAATCCTGTATATGAAAACCATTTAGCAGGAGATAAATGGAAATACATTGTGACCCTTGATGAAGCATGGGTTTACCTAAATGACTTCAACAAAAAAAGGTCTATTTACTATAGGAAACGAGGAGAAAAAATATAGAAACCCTGTTCCGTCAATGTAAAGAAAGTTTCAGTAAGAGGTTTATGATAGTCGCAGGTTTCACCAACAATGGGAAATAAAAATAAGAAGAGTAAAATAAAATTTTAAAATCAACTCATCATACTATCAGGAGAAGGTTTTATGTCCAACATTTACAGAAGAAATTCCACTTCCTTATCCCAAAGACTTTCAAAGAGTGAAACATCAGCAAAACAAAGCTACAAGTTATACTTCGAAAACTACCACTGCATTCCTTGAATAAATGAAGACTAATACAGGTATTACATATATACATTTTAAACATATTCCTGTGAAGTCCTCTGACGTTTCACCTAAGGATTATTGTGCCTTTGGTATGTTAAAAAAGAGCTTTTTCTAAACGCAAACCCACCACGATTGATGGACTTTGGAAAGTAGTGGATGATGAAGTGAAAGCAATACCCCTGGAAATTTTACGATAAGCTCTTCTATTATGGAAATCACGATGCAGATGTATAGTCCAGAAAAAAAAGCTATCAGATCGAACATTTAAAAAAATAGTCTTTACATTTTAAACATTAATTAAACGGCCCCAAAATAGTTCTAAAAATGTGTTAATATCCTCTATATATGAACAATACTTTAATATTTTATTCACAAAATTCTTGATACCGTCTTAGAAATGCGGTTAAGATATCATCGACGAACAATGTTTTAGAATAGCGAGAAACGTTGTAAATTCAGGTTTAGGATTTCGTCGTATTCAGCATCAAACGAAAACAGTGAGTGAGCTGATAAAATAATCTAAAAATTGATGTTATCAATCTAACAAATTTCAGTTCTACATATATTGTTCCATTTTTGTATTTTAATAAATTAATTTAATGTTACATTACTATATCATATATATGTACTTCTTAAAATTTAAAATTAAAATTTTGAAGTTTATATTTTAATAATATGAAAAATATAAAAACTACACATTTTTATATTAGAAGAAAAAAATTGTAATTATATTTTGAAATTGAAAATTGATTTATAGAATATGAGTAAGCTAGTCATAGCAAAACGTTTTGATAAGTGTAATGGTTTCGCAATCTTCTCTATTTGAAATGTGCATAAAATTCAAATTAAGTTTAGAAGCCTCGTACAATGATATTTGAAGTATCAAAACAGGAACCCACAGATAACTGACATTCACAGCTTAGTAGCTGAAAACTATGACTTTAATTGAAAATCCTTGCATATTACCTTCATTAGAATTTTATAAGCAAATAAATGACTTTAACTTTTACAAAGGATAAAACTAGAAAAAATTGTTTTCCTTTGAGAGATAATTGAAAATAATGAAGATTGCATGTGACAACGAAAGCTAAAGAAGAAATTTTTAAAATGTGTTTAACCACACTAAAGGAATACCAATATACCAATGTAAGTAAAATCTAAAATATTTTCCAAACCAACGTTCGTTTGTGTACTTGTTGAAGCTTGATTATCATTTAATTCTCTTTTACACATGCGCTTAAAAATTTATCCATGTTTCTGAGTAAATTTTCTGCCATGAATTGCTATGAAAAGACTGACTTGAATGAGACTGTTTGGAAAGGAAACTGGCATAATCAAACATTCTTCTCCCTATGAGAAAACACATGTTCAGATCTGCAAATGTTCAAGATAGCATATTTTCAATATTCCAAAATGTTCTAGACAAATCAGAATTGCTCTCAAAACCACGAGAATATTTAATATGAAGACACAAAAGGAGAATCATTTGTAAACATCCAACAGATTCTTATTTTGTCAATGCAAAAAATCTGCCTTGTCAAATGTCAAAATAATTTCGTATTCTTTGTAATTATAAAGCTTAAAATTAAAGTCGTAGTGCAGACTTAGCATCATAATAAAAATTAGTATTGTTTGCATTTTAAAATAGGGGGTGATTATGATTAAAAATTAGATCGCAAATACTGAAAGTTTGAGAAGAGCTATTTAAAAAAATATAATTATTGAGTTAAATTTACTTCGTACTTTTTCCTTTGAAGACATAACTTTTAATAATAAATTTTAATTTTCAAGGTAATTATTTATTTGGTAAGCGTATGTATTCATATAAAATATTAGGTACAATATTTATAGTCAACCCTTTCTTAAAAGAAGAGATTTTGAAAAAAATTAATTTTTAAATTTTATTCTGAACGTATAGGAAGTTAGGTAGTATAGTAATATTCTTTCATTGCATTTTTTGATTTTAACAAGAATTTAAGTTGTAAAACTAATTAACATTTTTTTCCTTAAAATTGTAATTCGATGAGTAAAAACTTGTTTATATATATATACATACATATATATTTATATATATATATATATATATATATATATATATATATATATATATATATATATATATATATATATATATATATATATATATATATATATATATATATATATATATATATATATATATATATATATATATATATATATATATATATATA